>UXSR01000340.1:0-41967 GCA_900604375.1 Mesocestoides corti
CAACTTTCACTGTGACACTTCTCTAACCAACACCCGAGGCCGCCCACGCATCTTGACGCTCAATCGATCCGCAGTTGAGAAGGCAGTTGTCCAGTGCCTGCGTGAACAGGCGCTACCTCATACGTCTCTCGTCTGAGTGCTTGTCTGAGTAGCCTCTAACGTGTCAGCAAGAGGGATTCGATTATTTGCGGCAGAGTTGTGCATCTGTGTGTTCGGGTAAACCGTAACGACGACTCAGTGTCGCAGACATGTCTGCGAATCACGCTGTCGGTTGGTGCCCAACTCGTAGAACTGGAAGACTTCAATGCGGTCACGAGAGCATGGCTTCCACGAACGCCTCGTCAACCGTGAATGTGTTGCGGAACCCTTCCCACCGGTGACTCGTTTCCGTCAACCTCCAAACACGCCGACGGGATTCCTTGCTCTCGTCAATCTGCTCCAGTGCCAACACGAAGGCAACAAGATGTTCCTTGTAGAGTTCCAGCCAGTTGGCTACATTAGCTTCATCGCCTCAGCTGCCACACCACACCCTCTAAGATGCTCTCTCGAGTTGGAATTCCACACCAAACGCGAGTCATCATTCCACCACAACTGTCGATCTCCCGTTGAAAGCCCCACGTGGGTTGTGGACTCTCTCGCCACCAAATTCTCCTCACACAAATTCGCGTTTTCAAGTTTGCAATGCAGAGTCGACGAAAAAGAAGAAGGCGGCGGCGGCGGCGGCGAATGAGCGTGTCGTCGCGGCAAATCTCGTGTGCCTGTCCAAGCCACGTCGCTTTTTGTCCAACCAAGCCGCCTGCCTTCGCCGGACACTTTTTTCGTCAACGGCGCAGTCAAATTAGCCGCAAGCGTTGTGTGGGAAATCGTAACTAACCCGTAACTCAATCACACTGCTGGTTTGTCGTTCATTGGGTGATAATGATCATGCGCAGACCTCGGCAAATCCCGTGTTAGCAACCAACAACCTCTGACCTCGATCTACAGCCTCATGTGGTAAATTAGGACGTTTTAACATTTTGGCATCGTAGAACGCCATTGGTTGAGAACACAATAGGTCGATTGGCGTTATCGATTTTTGAGAGATCCTGAGCTGTCATCGGACTGGTTCGTGACCTCGGAGAATGTCGTGTTAGCAACCAACAACCACCTCCGTTGGAATGCTGAACACGTAGGTGCTGACTCTTGAGCGAGTGTGTGTGTTCATAATGAGCAGACTCCTCATCTCGTGATTGGTCAGTGCACAAATTCGAATTCCACAGGTATTTTAATGCCCGCTGACGGATCGTGTGGTGCAATTGACCTCTGACCTCGAACTCTGTAGCCTCCTGTTGCAAAATTAAGACGTTGTTTTTAACCTTCTGGTATTGTACGACGCCATTGGTTCAGCACCCAGTCGATCGATTTGCATTATCGATTTTTTAGTGCGCATTTCGAGAGATCCTGGGCTACCTGATTTGCCTCGATACCGAGACCATGACAGCACTGCAACGCGCCATCGGACCGGTTCTGCGTCGCCTGTTGATCTTCGTCGGTGGCTACCTGGTGCCGGGTTACGTCCCGATCAATAACGTGGCCAATGAGGATCCGCCAGCCCCACCCAATCCCCCCACCGACGGCTCGATGACTCAGCACCAGCCAATCGAATCGGCTCCGCCTGATCAACACCGACGCGCCAATCTGGCCCTGGCTACTCTGGTCGAGTTGGCCAAAGGTCAGGACGGCGAAATGTCCATCGGACGCGACACGAGTAATGGTGCGTGTCTGTTGCTTTAAAAATTGTCCTTGTCTCTTGCGTCTTAGCTAAAAATTTAACCAATTTTGGGATTATTTAGGCCTAGGTAAACAATATACATGTGTGACCCCAAAACCCAAATTTAGGATGTCCGTTTTTGCGTCAAAACGGACTTATTTTCGTACGGCCAAATCTGGATTTGAACAAAAGCACACACGCGAATGCTCGTCATTTCCATCATTGACGTCTTTTTCTGTTCTGGTCTGATGCCTACTCGGCGTCTATAAGCCTCAGACCTCTTTCATTGGCTGGCGCCCCAGAAGGTCAAAGTCGTTCTCCTTTTCTATTGGGCTAGCCTGCACCAATGAGATTTGTGATAATTTAACGCGAAGCGCAATTGTGCTTAGGCAACATTTATTTGACCTGTCGGATGGGAAAATGACCTTTTGCCATATGGCGAACTGCGGAGGCAGTAATATCGTCAGTAAATTATGTTTCTGGCGATCTAATCTCCCACAAATACGGCGACAGTAAGACATCAGTCAGGTAATCGCACGTGTGGAAGCCGCATCGCTTGTTCACCTTCTTGCTCTTAAAAACATTGATCTTCATCCACCAAGGACGATTTCGTGAAATAAGGGAAGGCATCGACGCATTTTCCCGGGTTGATGGATCAGTTGGTTGTTTGTATGCTCCGACGAATGACCTTGAGGTTGTACTTTACTCGCCTGGCCCCGCGCCTGTTGTTTTTCTCTCGAAAGCGGTTACCATGGCAACCAGCCAGCGGTCGGAAACGCGGTTTTTTTGGGCTGTGCGCTGGTCGCCGCGTGTTTAGCTGAGTACTTCGTGGTGGGGACATTGCGACTGTCGATGTGTCTGCAGACAGGCTCCAGGAGCTGTCGCAAGCACTGGAGACCTTGTTTCCACGTGTTGTGTTGGCGGAATGGCTGTAAAAGCGGCTAAACCACCGCCTCCACAACCACCACAAGTACCGCTTTCACTTTCACCACCATCGCTTCAACACCACCACCACCACTAACACAACTGCCTTCGCTTCCGCAACCGCCACCACCGCCTCCACAACCGCCACCACCACCACCACTACAATTTCCACATTCATTTTCACCACAATCGCCTCAACACCACCTCTAACACAACTGTCTCCGCTGCCACCACCGTCACACCTACCACCAGTATTGTCACTGCGGTTTTTCTGCAGTCGAGTGACGTGTTACGAATAAAAAGAGATGCTTTAGCCTCGTCGTTGATGCCTATCAGCTACAATTTGGTCAGCCTTATTTCCTCGTTTCTCGTCGTTTTAAAAAAAAACAGTTTGCTCTCCATTAGACGGCTTTGTTGGTCCGCTTTAAAAATGGTATTTAGTTTGAAGCATATCAAATTTGAAAATGTCTCTTAAATCAAGCAATCAAAATTCGGCAAACGAAAGGAACGTCCTGATAGGCCCATTCAGAGGCTCTGGTCTGATTTTGAAGAGACTCGGCCAACGATCACAACGCTTTTTTGCTCATTGTTGACAAAATTGATTAGACAACATGCTGTCTTCAATCGACCCAATCCGTGAATTCAATGCCGCGCCAAATTTTACACGAATTTGATTGGCTAAGCCTCACTAGGATAAAACTGTCCGCTCATTGGTGAGGTAGAAAAAAACCCAACGTACTGAGTCCACTCGCGCGTAATTCAAAATGCACTGGCCTGGCGAACACCCAGTACTCACTTTTCAGACGCAGCGTTTTGCCGCGTCGACTCTCTTCGTCTATTGGTCGCCCCCGGCCAATCAGAAGCCAGGAGAAGATGAGTCACGTGCGCCTTCAGTGTAGACCGCTGGCGTGTCGTGCCTTTGCAGCGTGAGGACGTGGTTTTTGGCGCGC
The DNA here is from genome assembly GCA_900604375.1 of Mesocestoides corti. NCBI lineage: Eukaryota > Metazoa > Platyhelminthes > Cestoda > Cyclophyllidea > Mesocestoididae > Mesocestoides > Mesocestoides corti. The sequence goes on from UXSR01000340.1 coordinate 3,625, forward strand.
ATGACTGCGCACATCTTGACAATCAGTTCTCACTATTCCTGATGCCTGTAATGGTCCTTTTTTAAACCAATTCTCGCTGTTCATGTGGTTGGCTTCAGCCAATGGCCGTTCAGACGCGAGAAGCTAAATTTTAGTTCAGTGTGAAAACTGCATCGAGTCATTGCCTGAGGCGGGAAGGCCATTTGCATCCAATGACAGTGCTGTCATGTGTCTTGTAGGCAGATTTTGCAAGCGGTCAAACTTTAACTGCGCAAAAAGCACTGAAGGCAACTCACCCAAGACATTGTTGAATTCCCAAAGCTACAAGCGCAACTGTGGTCGATCGGGTACGCGTATTTTGAACCAATTGCACACCGGCACGTCTGTGTGATTTTCCGACGACTTCTCAACACTAATCCTGTGATGCGTTGGTGGCGTTGAAAATGGCGACGAAGATGTATAGACGACACAACCGGTCCGATGGCGTGTTGAAGAGTTGCCATGGTCTCGGTATCTAGGCGAATCAGGTGGCCCAGGATCTTTCAAAAATCGATAACGCCAATCGACCTATTGTGTTCTCAACCAATGGCGTTCTACGATGCCAAAATGTTAAAACGTCCTAATTTACCACATGAGGCTGTAGATCGAGGTCAGAGGTTGTTGGTTGCTAATATGAGATTCGCTGAGGTCAGAGCATGATCATTATCACCCAATGAACGACAAACCAGCTGTGTGATTGAGTTACGGGTTAGTTACAATTTCCCACACAACGATTGCGGCTAATTTGACTGCGCCGTTGACGAAAAAAGTGTCCGGCGAAGGCAGGCGGCTTGGTTGGACAAAAAGCGACGTGGCTTGGACAGGCACACGAGATTTGCCGCGACGACACGCTCATTCGCCGCCGCCGCCGCCGCCTTCTTCTTTTTCGTCGACTCTGCATTGCAAACTTGAAAACGCGAATTTGTGTGAGGAGAATTTGGTGGCGAGAGAGTCCACAACCCACGTGGGGCTTTCAACGGGAGATCGACAGTTGTGGTGGAATGATGACTCGCGTTTGGTGTGGAATTCCAACTCGAGAGAGCATCTTAGAGGGTGTGGTGTGGCAGCTGAGGCGATGTAGGCGATGTAGCCGACTGGCTGGAACTCTACAAAGAACATCTTGTTGCCTTCGTGTTGGCACTGGAGCAGATTGACGAGAGCAAGGAATCCCGTCGGCGTGTTTAGAGGTTGACGCGAATGGCAGGCAGTGAGTCATCGTTATGGTTTACCCGAACACACAGACGCACAACTCTGCCGCAAATAATCGAATCCCTCTTGCTAACACGTTAGAGGCTTCTCAGACAAGCACTCAGACGAGAGACGTATGAGTCAGCACCTGTCCACGCAGGCGCTAGACAAGACTAGACGTCTTGCAGATAGCCTTCTCTGTCTCAACTGCGGATCGATTGAGCGTCAAGATGCGTGGGCGGCCTCGGGTGTTGGTTAGAGAAGTGTCACAGTGAAAGTTGAATTGTCCAATGAGAAGGTGGCGGTCGGTTCGAACCCAGAAGTTGGTGTGTCAAAGGCTTGAATGACATAGTCTTAATCTTTGGTGAGTTGGCGACAGTCGTTTCAGACGACATCAGACGAAATGCTGATCCAACGTTCATCTGACCGATGCAACAGGTGGGTGGGTGTGTGTGGTTTTTGGAGCCACCGACACGATTCGGCAGTGGGAAGGTCGGCTGACTGACGACGGTGCAAAAAAACTAGCGCGAATCCACCAACTCACGGTGGTGGTGGTGATGGTGTTTGTCAAGACGCGAGTGCACGCTCCATGAACTGACAAACAATCTCTCATGTACTCAACGACTTCAGTGTTATCGTCTGAGGTGGATCAACGCAGTGTCTCCTTCGGAGTCTCTGAAACGAATTCTTCTGACCTAGGCGCCTCAACAACCGTCGCACATGCTTTCCAAGCCGTTAGGCCTGTCTGCGACCTGGCAATCCTCAAAAGTACCAATTCCAGCGGTGTGGTGTGACGAGAGTTTGCAGCCGCTGTTGTAGACAGTCGGTCGTTTTTGCATTGGGCGCCACGTGACTGCACTTTAAACAACCACTCCAGGGAAGCAGCTGTCACCCAGACAACCGTCAACACAACGCCTTTGTCTCTGCAGCCTAATCCCGGATGTTTACGTGACCTTGAGAGTACAAAAAGTAGCCAATGTGGACGGCAGGGCTTTGCCGGCGATGCAAGGACGCGCATTGGCTGATTAACAGATGTAAATTCTTTCCTCTTGCTTAATTACTCTGCGAGTTTTGCATGTCGGTTGGTAATGCATTCTAGCGACTCCTGCTAGACAGTATTTCGACAAATAAAAATTGAATTTTCTGAAGAGTCTATAGTCCAATTCAATGTCCAATAACTTGAGGAAATCGGACCACAACTCGGGCATTCTGGGTCCCTTCAGGAACAAGCCGATTCCATGTCACCTGGAAAACGCGTGTATCGAAGTTTACCATCCAGGCACGCAGGTAATTAAATTGTCGTTCGAATAACACACACACACGCACGCGCACAGGCTGACACGAAGACACGTTCACACACCCGCCTGTGTGTGCGTATTGGGGAGGGAATTTCACACCCCACAACTTCCGCAGACACTGGACAAATTCAATTAGGCGAAAACAGGCTAAATCGTGCGGATTTAATCTGTGCGGTGGCAGAGCGTGTTTGCCGACAAGTTGAGGCATTTCCGCTTCCCCAAACCCCACCCTCCTACAGATCGCCACTTGTATTGACATCCTGATAAAAATCTCCACCCAACTGCGTGGTTTCGTCGTGGTAACGGTGGTGGGCCGACGAAGCCGCCGTTTCCACGAGGCAGAAATTGGAAGAACTAGTCAATCTGGCAAGATGCTTCGGCCAATGGCAAAATGGCTGCAAACAATCCAATCAACCAATCAATAGCGGACAATCTGCTGATTGGCTTGTTTGAGTCCATTGATGTCGTGACTGGGGATGTTCAGAAATCCTGTCTTCCCAACATGGCTAAGCACTGAAAACACCACTAGCCAATGAAAACAGGTGTGCAAACTTACCATTCAACCAATCAATAGTGGGCAATCTGCTCATTGGTTCGTTTGTGTCCAATGGAACATTGTCTTGTCGAGCATTCAATTATACTGAGATATTTAGCTCGATCAATTACTATCGCCATCATGGTTATCATCATGATCACCATCATCATTACCACGATTATCACTACCATCGCTATCATCATCTTAATCGTCACTATCGTTGTGATTATCGTGATTATTATTATTATTATCATCGACCGTGCAATAATGAGTTGAAAGTTTAAATTCGAATTCAAACTCAAGATTAACGAACCAGTAATGATCTGTGTCTAATTGAATTGGTAATATTGGTTTCAGTTTGGGATAAATAAGTAAGTAAGCTAACGATTAAAGTTAAACTCCACCAAAGTCAAAAACGCAAAATCGAAATGAACGATTGCTTTTGCATTGATCTGCGTTTAACGAAACATGGATCGGTTTGGCGTGGTTACAAATCTGCAACTACTTCGAAGAACGATGAAAAAAAATTGAGTAATTATTATCGTCATTGTCGTTAGCATTATCATCTTTGTCAATATCATCATCGTCAACATCTTTGTCGCCTTGAAACAGACGGTTTCACAAGAAGCCCGTGCTGGCAGATTGGAAAGCCGAGACGAGAGGTGCCTTCTAGGTAGCAATTTCACAATCGGGCCTTTCGGCTGGCACGGTCTTCCTCAGCCGCCATCTTCTCTAGATGTTGTTCCAACCGAATTGAGCAACTGAGAGTAGCAGTTAACGGCTATCAACAGACTCCACAGTTGACAAATTCACAACAGACAAACTGTCGTGGAAAACCTGTTTTTAAACCTAATGTGCTTCTTCGTGGTTACATTTTAACATCTTTATCGTTTGCCAAACTTTAGGGAAAAAATTGGTAATTCTAGCTCCTGATTGGTCAACCGAGAGTTACTTGAACCAATCAGAGGTGAGCACAGCACAAAAGTAGCCTTACCAGCGACGCGATGAACACCTCGTCCGCAGGGTCGCTAAGGAAGTACTGGATGAGTCTGAAGGACATTCTGAGAGACTCGGGGCCGAGTTTGTTGGGGGTCGAGCCCTCGGATTGGTGGAAGGTGATGGAGGGTGACCTGCGCGCCATCAGCACTCGACAAATGGTGATCTTGGCGACCTGGCGCAGCGCGCTTTGACGCACATGCCAGTAGGGCGAGATGATTCCCATGGCGACCTAGTAAACAGAACAACGACGACGTCATAGTGTGGTTCGGCTTCAAAATAATTGCACCTCCACGCATCCTACCTCCTCGGAAAAAGCCGATTTCCAGTCATCGAGACTGTCCTTCAGTCCAGGGATCACGTGGCTGTGGAGGAAGATGTTGTCGCCGTTGGAGGGAGCCAGACGTGTGGAGACGATGGCGACGCCAGGGGCCCATGACGACGCCACGCAATGCGCGTCTTCGGCACACCGGGGAGCTTGCAGTTTTCGTGCGTCGTCCGGTGGGTTGGTTGGGGTCAGAGCGGTTGTCCAGACTCGACCGCAGACTGGACAGTACAGGGAGCCAGTTTCTGTCTCGCATTCGTCCTGCCCTGCAATAGAAGCACTCTGGGTTCAATAGTAATTAACCACGTCCAAGTACAATGATTGGATCACACGTGGCGGGCACATCACAAGAACTGCAATTCGAGTAAGCCTGAACGACTGTGCAAACGACGAAGTAATGAGGAAGCAAGGCGAGGTGACTCATCCACCCGCCACTGGCCGTCTAGCATGCCTATTGCATGCTAGATGCGTGCAAACGCATCGTCAATCTCCCACCGCCAATGCTAAAAGACGCGGCGACACGACGTGACGCGACGCGGTCACGAATTTTGCGTCGCGTGTTTGTTTTAATGCGTAAAACTCACGTGGAACGCGAGGAGGTGCACCAACGACTTACTGGGAAGCATGTGTGTGTGCGAAACAACCACGAGACCAGAGCGGAAAAGCAGCGAAGAGGCTGATTTGTGCGCAATGAGGCGACAGGATAGTCTGGCTAGACAGCGATTTTGGTGGCGCGACAACCGATAATCGATAGAAGCACGTACGCACGGGCACGCGAGCACCAATTGAGTGCGCAAAGCGGGGCTACAACGACTCAAAATCTCATTGGATGACTGCATTGTGATCACGTGGGCTACCGCGAACAGGCACGCCGTGTTCTCATTGGTGCAAAGGTGATGCGGCCCAATCAGCGATCTTTGCCAATCCCGCCGACGTTATTTGGGGATCACGACCACTGGGTGCAACCAGGGTTTCCTCACCTGCTCCGTGTAACCGGTTAAGGCGGATTTTATCAATCAGATTTACTTTATTCAGTGGAAATGCATGCTACTTAATGTTTAATAGTAGACGTTCTTGCCGAAGACGGAGGCCGTGCGTGGCTCTAGCGATACTACTGAAATAGGACGAAGCTGGTCAATTATACAAAAAACCCCCACCACTCCGGAAAACGCGTCCAATCGCATCGGGTGATGGGGGTATGACTCATGCTAACTACGGCGGTAAGTGCTGCGTTACGCGCCCCAGATCGCGGACAGATGGTATCTGCCTTCACTGGGGCTTCAATCAATCCACGCCAATGAACTTCCGGAACCCTACACCGGCTGGTTTTTCTTCAAACCGCCCTCCACCCCCCACCAAACCCATCAAAACAGCCCCCGGGTAAACAGTTGTCCCTTGCGTTGACGCGACGTTCAGCAACCGTTGGATTGCGCTGACGAGCAAGTGGTGGTGGTGGCGATGTGACTCACTGGCTTTTCAATTAGCTGCGTCCATGCGAGACAACAAGCGCTAGTAACAGGCGGGGTGGTGGTGGTGGCGGCGGTGGTGGTGGGTATGTCCTTACACGAGCTCTCTCTCTCTCTACGCGAAAACAGTTGCGTGCGCGCAGATGGGAAAACACGACAGGAATAGTAATTAACTGACACCGGGGTGCGTCGAATTCAGCGTCTTGGAGATTTAACGGGGGGCGGGTGATTGAATTGAGCCCTTCACATGACATCGAATCGCGTTGTTTTAGTCGGCTAAATAAGCCGCATTTTTCGAAAAATTGCCGACACGACAACCCACGACAAGCGAAATGAGCGGGGTTCCACACCATCAACTAATTGAAATTCAGACGTACAGATGAGGAAGCAGGCCTGGTGGAAGCTGGCGACGCAATCGACGGAGGCGCAGACCGTGGTGGAGCCCTCAGCGACTCTCGCGAGTTCTCGAAGACAGAGTCGACAAACTGGGTGGTAGACGGACGATTCCATGCCGTCGGGACTGGCTGAACGACGCGGAAGGCCCGTGAGGGTGTCGTCGGCGGCAGAGGATGCGGTACCACACGGACCCACCGAAGTGCCACGCACGACGCCGCCTTGAGCCTCCTCAAAGCGACTGCTTCGACTTGAAGACGAGACGCCCTCGGTCTCCGGGTCAGTCTCCGGATTCGAACTCGGCTCTCCGATTGGTCGAAATGTGGTCGAGAGGGCGTGTCTATGGAGAATAGAGAAACACTTAAACTTAGTCAAAACAAATCGATTTCGACCAGTTATCTTTCATCATCCACCCAAAACATCGTCTCCCTGAATTGAGATTCGGGCTCTTAGATAACGTGTCTCAAAATCTGCGCAGTTTATCGACGGGAACCTGGTTTCCTAAATATTAAAAAAACCGTTTATTTAAACCATCTACCCCTCGTAAGGCTTATTTTCATCCCTGCCACCGATTGCTTGACCTTAAACACTATGAAGTAATACACGCCGTCACGAGAAATCGCGGTTCTTTTCGTAATTCGTTTCAATGTACAAGACCGCCAATAACGGCCCCTCAACAAGGTCAAGTGGACACGCGAAATAGCTTATTGGTTTTCGATATTTTATGCGAAACTATCTCTAATCTGATTGGTCTAATGCTGAGATGCTTGTAAAATGCATGTTTCGCAAGGTTTATCGATTTGAAACGCAGCACGTCGAAGCGCGCTGTTTTAACTGCGCGCGTAACAAAAACATCGATTTTTTGTCCAATCGCCAAACGCGCGGGTAGGGTGTCAAGACTTAATTGCGGTGACCACAGAAAACACAATGAGAAATTTTAGTTCATTTAGTACGACACTGGAAAAAGAATTTGTTTAAATGAAGAAGATAACCAATAACGGCACCTCCACAAGGTCAAGCGAACACGCGAAGCGGATTATTGGTTTTCGAGCTAAAATCGATATGCCACACAAAACCATCTCTACTCGGATTGGTCGAATGCTGAGATGCGTGTAAAATGCGTGGTTCGGTCTGAAATGCAGCAAGTCGAAGTTCGTCGTTTAAACTGCGCGCGCTACAAAAATATCGATTTTTGTCCAATCGCCAAGTGCGCGAGTTGGGTGTCACGACTTAACTGCGGCAACCACTGAAAACACAATGAGAAATTTTAGTTCATTTAATACCACTCGGGAAAAAGAATTTGTTTAAATGACAAAGATAGCCAATACCAGCCCCTCTACAAGGTCAAGCAGACACGCAAAATAGCTTATTGGTTTTAGAGCTAAAATCGATACGCTACGCAAAACTATCTCTAAACTGATTGGTTCAGTCTGGAATGCAGCGAGTCGAAGCGCGTTATTTAAACTGCGCGCGTCATAAAAGTATCGATTTTTTGTCCAGTCGGGTGTCTCGGCGCTAGACGGCTTAATTGCGGCGTCCACCAGTGTGGCAGTCACAAAAGCCGTTTGTGTGTGAGCACATCCAAACGACTTTCCGGTTGAGGGAACACACATGCGTGTGAGCGCACGCGTGCGCACGTGCGTGCGCCCCCACATTACTTTTAATTAAAGTGCCGTTCTTCACATAGCGAGCAAGCAAGCAGGCATGCATGAGGACGGCAAAAATGCGACACGTGGAGACAGGAAGAGGGTGGGGGGGGAGGTGGGGGTGAGGGTGAGAACGACTACGCCCCCCCCCGATATCCACTCTCGCATAAAACCCTGTGGACGCAACCACGACAGGTGAAAAGTGGTGGCCGATAGGCGATTCCGCAGAACGCTCCAAACACGACAAATACACCAGCCGAATGCCGCGGATTTTTGACATTCGCCAAACTCCAGGGCGGTGGCAGCGACAACTCTTGGGGGCACAGAAAAACCTGGCCAGGAGAGGAGGCAGCAGGGGGGTGCTTTTTCTCCTGCTGTTTCTCTCCGATTCCACCGAAGGATAGCCATTAATCACGCGTCAACAGTCCCTCTTGGAACTTGACAAAAAACCGGCCTTTTTTCCATCGCTTAGTTGAAGTAAAACGCCGGCTCTACTCAGTTGGGAAGATTGGGAAGATCATGGTGCGCCAAACGTAAACTTCGTACCAACCCAGTGGATAATTCAACCAGTCAGATTTACAGACTTCACCAAATGCCTTTGTAGACGTCAAAACACTGAATTTATGCGACATTAAGAACGCCCATTAGTAATTAGCACTCAACGCGAGGCAATTAAAACCCGCTATCCAACTAACCAATCCCAGAGCAGGAGTTCAGAGCGTGCGCCTTATTCCTTTGAGGCCCTGACTTTGATTGGTAGGCTTTTGTTGTTTTACTGGACTGTCGCTCCTGATTGGTGGTCGCTTCGATTAGTTACAAGAGCCCCAAAATTGAAATTAATTTAGCCGCCAGCATCGTTATTAGTTTAATAAAACAATAAAGTCTTGTGCGAAGTAGAGCTCGCGTTAATATGCGTTTTAACTCAAACACGCAACTACCAATTAGCAGAAAAAGAGGCCTTTTTTCGGAGGTAAAACGAAAGGCCGCGATTCGCAAACTCTACACAAGCAAAACACGAAAAGCATGTCCACTTTTGAGTGTGTTCAGCACGAGATATCTGCACGGCATTTAACACATGGCAATTGGGTAATTTTTGTCCTTCAAAAGATCTTATTTCGTTAAAATTCCGACGTCTGGCTGGTCGTCAACTCAAAATACACGCATTTGATTGGTATTCGTAGTATGAAAAAGTGTTAGTTACAGCCTACGCATGTGAATTGGAACATTGTCGAAACAAAGCCATTTCCGATTGAGAAAAAAACCCATTCCAACAATATCGATAACTTTGGTGCTGTTTAAATCGATCACTACACAGCCCGCCAGAACTGACCTGGCGGAAGTGGAATTCAGCATCTCAATTCTCGACCCCAGTGTCTCGTAGTAGGCCTGCGGTTCGGTTTTGGGCCGCCGATCGAATCTGAATGTGCCACCACACGAGTCATCACCTTCGCTGCCTTCTGCGCGTTCCGCTGCACCGCAACCACCGCCGCCTCCGACGCCCCCACCGCCGCCATCACCGCCACAGGAGGAGGACGAGGCGTGCGAGAGACATCGTCGGCACACAGGGATGGCGTCCGCGTGTCCTGCGACTCCGCGCGACGCCGGCTCGATGCTGCGCGTGATGGAGGAGAGCTCGGAGCACTCGGAGGAGCCAACGGAGGCGCGGACCGCCGCCAGAAGGCAAGGGTTCGGACCGACTGCGCTCAGCACCACCGGCCGGGGCATGAATATCCGCGCGGCGGGGTTGGTGGCGGTGCCGGCGGACGTGGTCGTCGAGTCCTGATGACGCGAGGCCCCGCTCGCGCGGAAGTTTGAGGCTCGGAGACGCGCGTAGCGTTGAAGCAGCGGCTCAACCTGAAAGACGTCGTAGAGAGGACATCACGCCACTCATAAGAGAGCACATTTTGCCACCGAAATTGCCAGGAGTCGCCGTGTGTGCGTGTGTGGGGGGATGGGAGGGAGGGTGGCGGTAAGTGGCATTATTTATGACTACTACGGCTTCAGCTCAGCACGAACTGCAGAGCACACGCAAGCATTAATTATTACCGAATCTCTCTTCCCCAGGGCCATCAGGAAAAAACGCTCAGGGGTGGGGTGGATGAAATGTCAGATTGGGTGACGGGAGTTTTCAAGTCGACGAGGTGATTCACAACTCGTGCGCGGGAGGGGGTGGGGTGGCAACATCGACAAAGTGGTTTCTCGCCTGCCAATCACAAACATCGCATGTGTGGTAGGGGTTGAGGGGGAAGAAGTCTCATCACCGAAATGGTGTCTTCGCCGACAGGAGTAAAAAAAACTGAACTGAACAGCGTGGCGCTTTCACACCGAATTACACGGTACAGAGTTACTGGAACCACGCGTTGATGATGTCAAGAGAGGATTTGAATTGTGTCGAACACTTCTACAAACAATGCCTTCACGCTGACCCGAGCCCTGGCCCACGCTAGCAGCAAATCGAGAGAACTTCCATAGACAATTGTCTTGTTTGGCGATAAAATCTGGCTTATTTTTTGCAAGATAACCGACCTCTTCTAGATCCAAATCCGACTTTCTAACCAATGACGCCAGAAAGTTTGAGAAAATGGCATGGCAATTTCGTGCGCGCGCAGAGACAACAGACGCACATTGTTTATGCCAGGCAGCGAAGTGGTTAAGGTCACTTTCCCAGTGAGGGTTCAAATGTAAACGGCGATTTGACGCCTTTGTCTGCCGGCGCCAACGATAAAGTACACACGCACGCGCACACACGCACCTAGACTGGACGCACAAGCGTCAACGAATTATCACAACTGCCACAAACAACAGCAGCTGACGACAACGACGACGCAACTGTGAAAAGGACATTGACTTCTACACCACTCCGTCATGCAGGCCGATGGACACTCAAGAGAGGATGTCTTCTACAGTGATTACCGGCGACTGATTCCTCATTCTTCGATGTCTAGTCTCCACGTAGAAGTCCCTACGACGTCGGACGGTGCACAATGTTGCTGATTGAGCATCAGGAATCACGCATCCATCCAACCTCTCGAGGTCCAAACCGTGGAAAAGACAGCATTTTCGAAGTCAAATAAGGTTGCACGAAGGTACAGTTAGTTGAAGGAATGCATAGTGAAATGATGGAGCTGTAAAATGTTTGGACTAAAATAAATCAATAAATTAGCCTTATCTGGGGGGGGGGGTGGAGAGAGAGTGGAGAAGGCAACAAGTTATCGCGCGCACAGAACACACCCAAAACCCACGAAACACGACCGGACAGGTTTCGGGGAGTTAAACGCGTCGTGACATTTCGTTGCCTGCGCGTAGCACCGGCCTAGGCGTGGTGAGTCATGACCTGCAAGTCCTCGATAGGATTGCGCGCCATTTTGTTTCAAACAATTTTTGCATAAGTCAGCGCGGGAATGGGCGCGTGCGGGCACGCACACGGAGGAGTAAGCGATGACACCGAAGGAGGGGAGGGGAGGGGGGGTAAATAGCACATTAGGCATGGGAGGGAAGACTGAGGTAGCGGATGGTCTCGGACACCGCCACCCCGGCCTCCACATAACCGTACAAGAATCCAAAGTGGTTAGGAGCGGGATCGGAACGCACCTCATAGTTCTCTAACCGCGGTCGAGCGATCCTTGGATCTTCCAGCTTCAGGCGAAGCACTCTCAAGAGGACGAAGAGGGTGTGGGCACAGGGAGACCGGGTGGAGGCTGGACAAATGAGTGGCTGCTCGGAGCACGTACACCCGGGAGAGTGGCCACCCAGGGTGACGCGGAACCTGTGGCGTTTGCCGGTGGCGGGGGGTGCTGCCGTGGAGGTGTCCCATTGGCAGGCATTGACGGGGCTCGGATCGAGGACGATGAAGGCGTTCGGCGCGGGTTGGTGGAGGAGTAAGAAGTTGGCTTGGAGTGCACGCGCCACCTGCTCCTGGAGGCTGGCGGATCGATTGAACGGGGCTGTCGTTGGTGGTGTGCCCGTAGACGGGGTGTTGTGACAACCAACCATCGGCCTGAAAGTAGAGAAGTGTGGGTCTGCTTACGTTGGCACAATTTGCACGTGAGTAATGCTGGCCTCTGTTTAGCGTCAGCTGCTCCCCAAGGCTTGTTGCGTTCCCTCAGATTCGACTAATTCCAGGACATAGGTTAAAACCCCTAGGTGTCCGGATTTTAGGTCAATCGACGTTTATGGATTGGTGGTGGGTTGGGGGGAACACTGATATTGCAAACAGATGGCAGTAACGATGAGTAAACGATAAAATAAAAAGCAACACCTTCTAATCAGAGTTGGCATTAAGTTAAGTGTGTACTTTAATTGATAAAATAGCGAATCATTCGCCAAGACATTAAAATATTGATATTTAAAAGAAACGGCCTAGACAACTTAGAACTGGAATAAAATTAATGACAACATGATACTTACTTCACTTTAACATGGCAAAACAGCAATGAGAAGGTAGCTAAAAGGAGAAAAATTAAGGGTTACAATAAAATGGGGTTATTGATTGAAAACAAAATGACGAGAGCCGAGAACAACACACGAAGAGCGTAATAGGTTCAAAAAATATACACCTAAGTTTAAAAAAATCCTGGATTAGACCGATCTCATCAACAACTTGGGAACACAAAAACATACATCACAAAACCAGGATAAAAGGCAAATCTATCGAAAATCACAAAATGATATTCATACTTATAATAAAATTAGCATCCTACAATGAAGTGATCGTGGTGATAAGTTAGGCGACATTATTCAAAAAAACTAACCTGCGTGTATATGTTTAATATGAAAAATCACACGATGAAGCTTGCTGAGTACACATGAAGGACTAAGATGCCAAAAACCGGAATTTAATGAAAGCATAGCTGCAGATACTCATAGTACGAATTACCACAGGGTTCCTTCGGGTGGAATAAAACCAGTAAAACGTTCTAAATGGTCAGAAACACGACGACATCGCGATGTACGAAAAACGAAACAATTTGAATAATCAAGTAGCCTCGCTGTACAACGTCAATATATGTTAACAAGCGTTTGCGCACATGTATTTTCGAATTAAATTAAAAAAAGCCTTCAATGAAGCACGAAGATCACACGAATGAATAGTAAAGATTAGTTGTTCTTAGAAATCACAGAATCAATGACGATCAAAAAAGATCATTAAAAACTCAAAACTACGAGCTTAAACATTCCAGTCTGTCTGTAACTAAATTTTTCTACACATCCCAGAATTCACAAAGGCGCACTAAAGCCAACTTACACTAAACCAGTGGGCACGAGAAACAACGGTAAGAACAAAGTGTGGTCAAATCAACTGGTGCGCACTTTCTGAGCCAAGGTCAAGTTAGTTAAATAAAGGCTTGGTAAAACAAAAAGATTGCCTTACACAGAATACAAATAACTGGCCGACACAGTGCAAAAACATTTATTTTTATAAAATATTTTTGCGCCATATTTTATAGCAAAAGATGTACAAAAATTCACTGCACATTCATTGCAATAACAGAATTACACATTATATTTGGATAACTACTTTTAAAGGTTGCATATTTCATATCACACAGTGGTATTTTATTAAACTAAATGATCACTTTGATGCCTAGATATTGTTGTCTAGTTTGGCTTCGGCCCTGACCCATTTTGGATCACACGTTGGACTTAGGGTTTCTCATTTTAATGCGCGCTTTCATGGCCCACAAATGTAAGCAGCAAAAATTTGAACTCAGACATGCATAACACATTTCGACCAAAAAAGCTGATTTTTCATTAAAGTGGATTGAAACAGTTGGATGCCTCTTGCCGACGGTGAACAACTGTAGCGTGCATTGTTTACTTTTTCAACTTTTGACAGACCCACATTTTTATAAACAAACTATCAATTAGGGAGAGTCTCTAGCTTATTTTGTAGCTAATAAAAGACAGCTTAGGAACAAGTATCTAAAGATTATAACCTACTTATAGACCATTCGGTCTGGCGCTCTGCGAAGTTGTTAAAATCATAATTTTATGGCATTATTCGCGATTCCTGAAATTAATTTTTCGTTTAGGTGATACTCGCGGAAACTTTCTTGTGAAATACCGCTTAAAACTAAACATCTGAATTTGAATATTTGGCATTTGGAAATTTTTAGGATCAATTTAGTGCCAATTAGACGCCATCATTAATGCTTTGAACAAAAGCCCTTTGATATAATATCCTGAATAAAGCAATAAAACTTAGTGGAATTAAACCTTCTTGGACATTCAGTTAATCTTCAGTCATCCCCTTTTTTTAAAAAACACATCATTTTTAAACAAAATTGATTCAAATCATTTTAGCGGTTTCGTATATTTCTCTGGCTAACTTCCATCTATTTTGGCGGCGATTATGATCATGATCGCATGCAATTCCGATCATTTCCTCGTTTAATTCCTGATGAAAATTCCGTCTGCGAGTATTACTTTCTGGCACCTCGATGAGTTCTCGACAAGCAAGCATCATAAAATTTGGTCGCCTAATATACATCTACTTCTCCCTTATCTCTAGTCCTTTCAATAGTGCTGCGTGTCCGTTCACGAAGCGGAGGACGTCAAACGGTCAATAAGTCCCCTTCAACAATCAGAATGGCATGCCGTCTCTAAGCCACAACGAAAGCGCTAGAATGACGGTAGGTAAAATTTAAAATTCTAACAGCATGAACAACGACGCGTTTTACACAAAACAAATGAGAAGTGTAATTGACTAGGCACTGGCAGTTGGTCAGGCAGGCACTTAATCGTATCTAAGCAAATTTGCATATTTACACAGAGAGAGACGCAAAACGCGACTCGGAAGCACAAATCAGAGGCTTCGACTACGCGAGTGCCGCGAGGCGGACGCGATGGGTGGAAATTGCTGGTAGTTGGCGCCATTCTGGAGCAGCGGTGGATCGGTCTGATTGAGTGCATTCGGAGGATCGAATTCAGACGCGGAGAAGTTTTCACTGACGGGGATCCGTGAACACGATCGAAGCGCCTGGTAAATTAAAGGGGGTGAAAAACGGCAAGGATTAACATCTTCGGACCTTGAAGCACTTGGTGGAAGCATAAGGAACAGGCGAAAACCCACCATGAGCAGTCCATCAATGAGAGGTTGTTGGTCCAATTTCGAGACACCTTCAGAGGTCGCGAAGCGCTGGTCGAACACACTGCTTCCCCCCTCCTCCTCAGTGTCCGTGTCGGCTTGGCCGGAGGGGGTGTGGCGAGGGGAGCTGGGGAGCGACAGAGAGGGACAACCCTCGCCAAACTCGGCGGTGGTTGTGGTGGATCCTTCGGCACCTACTCCTAGACTCCTAGACGCGGAACGCGGCGGGTGCGGTGGGGGTGAGTTGAGCCACTGGCCGAGGCGTCGCGACTCGTGGATGCGATTCGAGATGGCCTCGAGGCTTCGCATTGTCTGCGTGTAGAGCCGTTTGTTGGTTTTGAGTCCCTCGGTTAGTTTGTCAATGCGACGCTTCGCGTCCTTGAGTGGAAAATGGAAGTACGTCCAGTCAGTTACTAGGACTGTCGAAACCGCCGCCACGAAGCAGCCAATCAAAAGAGTTTGTGAAATCGACACGTCATTGGAGGAACCCCACAGCGAAAGCAAATACAACAAAACTGGAGTATGAAGTAGAGGTTTCATGTTGGTGAATAATTTACGAACGCCATTATTTTCATCCACTGTCTATCGACACTTGGAAGGACATTAACCACGCCTGCGAGATCTATTGCCTTGAGCAAACAAAACACACTACAATTGACAGCTCGCCTACGTTTCTAAAGGGGTGATTTAAAACGGCTCAGTTACCGCGCCACACTTAACTCCTCCCCGTTGTTTTAATGTTCTGGTTTGTTCGTTAAGCGCCAATTCATAAATTAGCCCACCAGGCATGAATTAACCCGTGTCTCACCAACTTCTCTAATTCATGTTTCTGCCAAATGAGAGGACACCTGTGATGATTAGGGACGGACCAATCAGAGCACAGGTCACGAGTGCAAGGCGAATCGAATTCGGAGGGATTGGAAGGCGTTCAGGCCCGCCTGTGGAGGCGTCGCCGGCTGATTGGTGAGTGTCTAAGGATCCTTTGACACCAGTACATCGTCAAACACATGGCCCCCTCACGTGATTAAGATTAAAGTCGACCAAGTCGATGTTTGTTTATTCGAACGCACACACACATAATCGGTGACTGGTGCGCATAATCACGACCATCACGTTGTGGTTAACCAACGGACTACATTGAATTATCACACGACACATGAACATCAGCGGTGTGACCCCTCGATTAACGCTGATTGGCTGGACCGCAAAATCGATACGAGGTGATGCCGATTTGAAAGGACCTTCTATTGCGAGTGCTTTTATAGAGGACCAAGTGAACCGGAGATAATCACGATACAAAATCACACCAGAAAGTAGCATGGTGTCAACTCACCTCCATCCTCTGATTGTAGAAGGCCTTCGAATCGAAGTAGGGTCTAAAATAGAGTGCAAAAAAGACACGTAAAAGAAAATTCGCCACACCAGGGAGCACGTTACATCCCTAACTAAGTCCATCCACCGAATTCCCGCAAGGTTGCTGTGAATCGTGTTCATTCAAACCCCTTAATCCGGTCACTCCAACCTCCGACACAGGGTCCTCCTTTTCGCAGCATATCGCCAGCCGCTCGAATCCTCAACTCCCCCCTCATTCGCACGAATATTTACTTTGGATTATCCTCACACCTAGGTCTCGAAGTCAGCGCATGTATGACTCACGCATCCGAGGTATTATTACACACGCGAGAATAACACGGCACCAACGTGGCTGAGCTCTGAAGTAAACGGTTGTGTCCGCGTCCTCTCTGGGCTTTTTCTTCAACGCGGATATCAGGGAAGCGTAATCGGGCCAAGGTTAGTTCCGTGGCTCCGGCGTGGTCCACGACTACATGCCGGGGCCCACAACAACCTGCTCGGACCAATCACCGATGTCGTCGTTAGTTGGGTTTCAGCACACCGAATGACAAGTCTACGTGAGCTACACAACCTCTCACCTCTGACCTCTTCGTTAAGTTTGTTTAATTGTCGGCTGTGGCGTTGCGCAGTCACCGTTCGCAATAAGATCCATCCTTCACACAGAGAAGAACCTTCTTCTTCAAGTGGATGTCCTGTTTCGGCGTCGATGAACGCGGTTGTTGCCCGGAATCTGCGCACGAATCTTGTGCCCGGAATCTTGTGACACTATTTTACGTTTGGAATTCTCGTAACAAAACTTTCCTTTTCATTAGTCATCACAATTTTTCACAAGAAGTCCATTCACCGCCTGCTGCCGACGGGAAAGCAGTGGAAGTCATGTACTCAGACGTTGATCGAGGCTGTGTTCGGTCAACACATGTGGGGGACCCTACTTCCAAGTTTTTGAAATTTTTCCATTTGGTAGTGCAAGCGCTTAGTGCAGACGCTGTTTGGTTGCCATCTTTGATTACGCAAAAAAGACAACAACTTTTGACAAGGCTACCTTCTCCCCCGACGCATCTAGTTGTCTGTCAATAATGCGACTATGGCACAAGCACCAGTCGCGTTGCCTATGCAAATCGGGCACGTGCTTTTGTGTGACACACAGCTGCGTTCGAAAATGGCAGAAAAAAACTAACGGGGAGCAATCGCAGCCAACGCAAGACGAGGCAGACGCGGTGAAGACAGAATTTCGACAGGAAAACACGCAATTGCGGGGTTTAATTTATGTGCAGTCACTGAATTCACTTCTGAAGAGATTCCAGTCGACGCAAGGCAACACCACCGACGACGTAGCTGGTCTCTGGTTGGTTGACGAGATGTATACGCCGTTTGTCAGCACGTTTTGACAGCGTGGAAATTGACGAAGAGTGACGACAATTATGCGAGAGAGGGAGGGCCGACACGATTGGAATCCAGCTTGTCTGGCGCCAACTAGCCATTGGCGCCACCTAGGCACCGATATTCGACCTAGTTCGGCGTGTATAGGGGGACACAGTGATGTCCTTTAAGGATATATGAAGTCGAAAGGACCTTTCACACCGAACCGACTGTGTACTTTTAAAGCACAACCGACCTGCATACTAAAGTACGCGTTTTTCTACACTGCCGAATTATCTGTGCGAGGGGCGTGGGTTGATGAGACTAAAATCCGACGATGGTTTCCCGGACTGCACTGGTGACCAATCAGAAGACTCCGTAGACAGCCAATCAGAGTGCAGAGCCGAAAGGGCTTGGTTACGACGCTACGTCGTTCAAGTGCGCACACATTTCGATACCACACACACATCTTCACACAGGCACACACTCCTTTCACAAAATTTGCGTTACTAATTACTCGAGTAGAGCATGACCTTGATTTTGCGGGGTGTGGCCAATGGCGTGTAGATGGGAGCCCACGCAAGACGTCAACTGGCAAAATTTGGGTCGCAGTTGTTTTCCTAACGATTGCCAGTTGAAGGGCACGTGAGGTCGCCAGCGTGAATTGCTTAACAGAATACACACGTGATGATAATTCACTGAGAGTTGACCGACGAATCATCATTACTAACAAAACAGATCAAAGCAATGATCACGATCCACGCGTGATACACCGGACTGCCATAATGCACTTATTTGCTGACAAGTGTTTTTGGCTTCGGTTCGTCCGCAAAATTTCCAGCATGTGAGACGCAAAAACGCGTCTTTTAAAAGAGATTGTTGTGAATCGTGTTTATTCACACCCCTCAATCCGGTCGCTCCAGCCTCCGACACAGGGTTCCCCTTTTCTCAGCATGCCGCCAGCCGTGGGGATCCTCAACTCCCCTCTCATTCACACGACTATTTGCTTTGGATTATCCTCACAGCTAGGTCTTGATGTTAGCGCATGTTTGACTCACACATCCGAGGCATAAATACACACGACACAAAGATGTCCTCTCCGATCTTTTTCTTTATCGTGAGTACTAAGGAAGCGTGATCGGGCCAGGGTTAATCCCGTAGCCCCGGCGTAGTTCAAGACCACATGCTGGGGCCCACAACAAGAAGTTAGGAGCCAAATCAACGTGAAATTTGGTCGACAAGAAGATAACCTATCGCCATCTGGGGTCAGTGGACACGGCTGGAACGATGGTGGCGTGGAAACCAGATTGATTTTGAGACACCCATGGGCATGAACCAAGCTCCCCGCAACGCAGTAACACTTGTACTAACATAGGCGGTACCAATTAGTGCATTTTAACTGAAGGAATCAGTGAGCAGACAGTTAATTTGCGGAATTTGCGATGCTGAAAGCGCTGAGGGGTCACGGAAACTGCGAAAGCAGTTCGAAGAAATCGAAGGACAGTCGTCGACACACACACACGCACAAAAAGTTCAAACCACTGACCTTCTGTGTGGCGTGGGTAATAGGTAACTGCGAAAACTGATTTACTGAGCCTCAAACAAGTTGACCTCACTACTGAGGCAATAATCACGAGAAACGCCAAATTCTGCTTGTCCAACAGGGGTGAAACCAACTCAACCTCATGATCTATGTCAGCTTTAGCAGGGTCTCACATTTGAAATTTCATCAACTGGAAATCCAGCAAAGTGCGAAACTCCCGTGGGAATGAATCATTCCGCTTAGAACATCACACATTCGGTGGCCACATAAAAGCACTTTAACCGTGCCCGAAACACGGGTACTACCAAAAACCCTGCAGTCAAACAATAAACATTTGCTAGCCGGTGTGGGGCCGAAATTCGAGTCGATTTGACGATCAACTTTCACCCAGTTAGGCAAAGTACTTTGGAATTATTGAGTGCCTATGCAAAGTTTAATCTTAAAGACAGGATTGTTGCCGAACTAAATCCGATTTTGTAAGCAAGACACAAACTAGACGCCACAGTAACTAGCGGACTCGTGAGCTCATTAATAACCATTTTTTGCTCATTAACTCTAAGCAGAAGCTGATTTGTGAGGAAAAAAAGCATAAAAATAGGATGACTTCACTTACTGAGACCTCCGGATGGCTGTGCCAAAGCGACTGCGATAACTTCGAAGATTGTCATCAACAGAAGTGCATTGTGAGAGAAGGCATTCGTGTTTCTGTTGTAAGCCTTTCAGCTTAGTTTTAGTGATGTTAACCTACGATTAAAAAGAATTTAAAAAAGAAGATTTTATTAACAGTGACAACCGCGAACAGATAGAGCAATCTTTAACACAAAGCAAACACGTAACATAGCAAAGCATCATAGCCAACGAACCTTTTCAACGGCTTTATTGACTTCGTCTAGGTCGGATTCATCACTTTCGCCAAATCTGGCGACGTTGGCGTTAAAGCAGTCCAAGATGGACGCTGCGTCATCGTGCTCAGACTGGGCGGCTCTGTAGTCCTGCGAATTTAGTTGTAAGTCCTGTAGCAACTGTTTCCTTGTTTTCAGAAGGTCAAAATAGGGTCTGGCCTTTTCAATGCTCGGTTTCAATTTCTTACAGTAACTGGCCAATGTTTGAGTGGCTTCGGTCAAGAGTGTTTGATAATCCCGACGAGCATTCTGCAAAGTTTAAAGTCAACGGAAGGCATACATCAAGATTGACCTCCAATTGATTGATCAACGTTGAGGCATGGTTCAGAGTGTTTAAACGAGCCTGGAAAATGTGGATATTCCATAAATATGCTTACTTGGACGTCATCTGTGATAGCTGCAGGGACAATATCAGAGTCAGAATCATTCATTAACCACGCTGAGTGGGGAGTAAAATTACAGGCGTCAAGGTTGTAATGATTAGAACCTAGATTTATATCTTCACGAATTATACACACAATTGACAAGCGACGACACTACTGAACTATTCAAAGTGAGCGGGCGTGCGGTCGTCAAACCGGATTGGTTTATGAAAACACATGTTCTTTTAATCACGGTTGTGGCAAATTAAACTTATGCATAAAATTTTTTTCACAACTATAACACCTTCAGATTCTTTATTAATAAAGTATCAAGAATTATTTATTATGTAAAATTTTTATTGTTTCATTTATAGATAATTAAGCAATATGTCAACACAAATTTCTTAACCGGTGGTTAAAGTAGCCATGTCTCTTATCTAAATATTTTATTAATGTCGCAGCAAGATACCACTCGAATTATAGTATTGCGTGCTCGAAATTACTTTTTTGTTCTTGGCACATAATATTTAAGTATTTTAACCATGAAACTAGTGAGTAATAAAAAATCGATTTGAAAAATACCTTTTGTATTTTATGTGCCATGGTACCTTTTATATTTGCACAAGGTCAGATTTTGGAACATCGAAATTCGTCGCTTTAAATTTTATTGGTAAATCAGTCATATTATAAGGACAAATTTCTCCTTGTGGTTTCATAAGCGCCTCTTTTGCTTCATATTTGCCCCACCTGTCTCACAATTTATTCGATTTTGGAATGCCTTCGCATTCGGTTTTGTTAGCCAGTTATTGCTACTCTTTCTAGTGAGTAATAATGATTTTGCGATCGAAAACATCTCTTCTGTTGTTCCTGCTCGACTAGGTACCAGCAAATAATTTTTGAATCACCTGTTGCACTCCAAACTTGCTATATTCTCTTTTTTAAATGTAGACGCAATGTAAGTTTGAATGACCTTGGAATTAACCCATAGAACCTTAAACGGCATCAACATCCGCCTTTCATTTAAACTGCTCAAATTATCCACAATGATCATCTCCAATTAACCTCCACGTCAAAATGTCAAAATTTGTGCTCAGTAAATGCAATAATTTAATGGTCCTGCGGGCAAATTTCGCTGGTAACATTTCATTTCCTTGGGGATATCGTCGTTATGATCTTAATTGCAAGCCTAATTAGCCTTCGTAATGGTCCAAATTTGGTTGGCTGAGTAAAAACCCAATCATGCGTATCCAATTATAATGAAATTGCAAATATCTGCGAAAATGGATTCTGGACAGTTCATGTCAGGGTTGCCCAGTTAGGTATCTGGTCGTTATTTCAGAAAACAAATGAATTTCTTTTTCCAAAATCTAGTGTTTTCGAAAGAATCAGTTGCCCGACTGCAGAGGCCATGTTTTTTCTCAAAATCAATCAACCAGAAAAGCGGAGGGTTCATTAAAGTCCAGTTCAGTTAACTGGAAATTTAATTAAACCGAAACCCCCACCTTTCCCCTCCCTACGGCAACACGGGCACACGCCCGGGGTTTTTTTTCGCGCCAAAGCAGAATTTACAGCCAATCAAAGCCGCGCGACGACAATGCCGTGCAGGCTAGCCAATCACGAGCGCGTGCACGTGCGTACCCACCCTGGCGGCTGCAGCACTGCCCCCTCCAGGAGAATTCGCGTACGCGTGTGCGTGCGTGCGACCGGATAGCGGAAACTAGTTCTCCGTGGATCACTGCTTGAGTTCACTTCATTTGCCCCACGGAAACGCCTGACGGAAGTACCTTCAGCGTGGAATTGCGGTAAGTTGGTCGAAATACCATTTCTTGCCAGTAACCAGTCAGGCTAATTAATTTGGAGAGTAAAGATCTTCTCCTGTGACCTTGAAAATTGCGGTTTATTGCTCAATCTAATAAGGTTGCTTCACATTTCTTTTACCAAACTCGTATGTCTGGCGTACTTCTTAATCGATTGAACTTATTTTGAATAGGCTACTTCGATTTTGGTGAAAACCACACCCAATACTCCGCAATTGCCAAATACCAAAAATCGGTATTGATTTTTAATATATCATCCATCATAACAGCGAAGGAACATCTTGTAACAGGTGGTCGTGTAGTGCACACCAAATTTAAATCCCGCTCCCTTGCGACGGAATTTTCACGAATTTGGAAAAAAATGTTTGCACGAAAGTATTTTGTTTTTTTTTAAACGTAAACAGAGCATGTTATTTAAGCAGCTTGTGCCAAATTAGCTGTGATGGAATGGGCAACTGGGTTGGGTTTAATGAGCCGTAATTCCAGAAATGTGGATGCTGACTTTTGTAGATGAAATGAGCAACCACTCCGATGTCAATGCTGATGTCTCATCGAAGAACTGGAGACGAGGTAAGCACCACCACCACTTCTACCTCCACCACCACCACCGACACCATCGCTACCACACCCACAACCAGCATTTCCACCAACGCCTCCGCCTTCACCAACGCCAGTTCACCACCACCATCGCCACCTCCATCTATGCATCCACATCCAACACCACCACAAGCACCACCACCACCACCTCCAACACAATCACTACCACACCCACAACCAGCATTTCCACCAACGCCTCCGCCTTCACCACCAGCTTCACCAACTGGGTTCTGTTGTAGGTCACTCGGGGGTCAACCAATTGGGTGGCGTGTTCATCAACGGCCGTCCGCTGCCCGACTCGACGCGTCAGCGGATAATCGAGCTGGCGCATTCAGGAGCTCGGCCCTGCGACATCTCGCGCATCCTCCAAGTCTCCAACGGCTGCGTCTCCAAAATCCTCTGTCGCTACTACGAGACGGGATCCATTAGACCCAAGACTATCGGCGGCAGTAAGCCACGAGTTGCCACGGACGCGGTTGTCGTGAAAATAGCCGCCTACAAACGCGAATGTCCCTCCATCTTTGCCTGGGAGATCCGTGACCGATTGCTTCAGGAGGGAGTCTGCTCTGAGACCAACATTCCCAGTGTAAAAAATAGATTTTGGTTGAGTTTTTTTGGTCTTAGGAAATAAGGCCCCATTCACCAACATTAATCCACCGATCAATACTTCACATTTTCGGCAACCTAAAGTTGGTCTAAGAGCCCGAGTGTGTAGGTCAATCGCTTACTCACGCAACTTGAAGTCGTAAATCGATAATTTATACACTCATGTCATTGGTTATGCCGAACAGCCATCTTCATTGGTTGCCAATTTGCAGAATGAAAGTGTTTGGCATAAAATTTCAGGTTTCATCAATTAACCGAGTGCTGCGTAATCTCTCAACTGAAAATGTCAACAACGTAAAACACCGCCACTTCAATTATCACACCGGAGATTGTCATGCGATTCCAGCAGCTGCGACGTTGACAGCAGCTGCAGCTGCCGCGGCAGCCGCCTCCACAAAGAGCGGCCTCACTCAGGAACCCCAAGTGCGCTTGCAGGACCCTCTTGTCACACCCCACCAGCACCCACCTCCCCGGCTTCATCCTCATCCGGCATCGCCGCCATCTTCCCCTCATTTTCCGCTTTCCACGTGGACGGGGACCTGGTATCAACCCGCACCTCCTTCAACTGTTATCCCGCCGAAATTTGGTGATTATCACAGCGGATACAGCAGTGCCGGTGTGGATTACTGTCCGGTTATTTGCGCAGACCCCCGAACCCACCACCACCACCACCAACTTCAGTGGCAGGAGAAATGGACCACCACGGATTGCGCGAAACTGGTCGGCAGTAAAGGTGAGAGCTGTGGCATTGCCAGAACGGATCAATAAAAAATAGGTGATAGATGAGACGAGAGTTTGCACGATCCGTAATTCCTCAAAATACCCTTTAGGCAAATCACCAGAGGAATATTTCGTTGTTGACAGTGCTTTACCGATGGACACGTGACTCACTAAGTCACTTCATTCGGATTGGTCGTGACGTCGTTGATCCTAATGCCAGGTTCTGATTGGCTGTGAAAATGGTGCAAGTTCAGTGGATCGGCGAAATCCACAAAAGGGAGGGGTTTTGAGCTGACTGTGTCGAAATGGAAGTGACAAAGTCGGATTGATCAGTTCGATGAAAACTTAACTGTAGCAAGATCTTTGAAACGTTGTCAAGGCTTGATGGTAGACGTCCAAGATCTGTGACTGGTTAGTTCACTTACTGCTTCACAACAGCGCCTCTGTCGACAGGAGAGGGAAATCCAAAAATATCACACCTTCACGGGAGACAATTTCGAGCACAGTTTGTAGATTTCGTTCAAAATTTTGCATAATTTCTCCCCACAGGTGATATTTGTCTAACCAGACAAAACTACCGTGGTTATCCGACAGACAGCCCACTAGCAACCAAGGACGAGGCGACTGTCCAGCAGCGATTCCGAGCTGCCTTCTCGGCTGAGCAGATCAAAGAATTAGAACGAGGTTTGTCCGATCTACTTGAACTTTTTCTGACATTTACATCGAAATGCCAACATTTTACATCACCAATTCCACACTAAAACTCCTGAAGGTCACTCAAAAACACCACAATCTCACAACCTCTGTCCGTGGTTTTCAGTGTAACTCTCTTTGCCGCTAGAATTCAAGAGGTCGCCTTACCCAGACATCGTGTCCCGCGAGAGGCTGGCCAATGACCTTCGAATGGCCGAGGCCCGAATTCAAGTTTGGTTCGCCAATAGGCGAGCTAAGTGGCGGCGAGATGAGCGTTGCCGATTGGAAGGTGGCGCCACAAGGTCACAATCATCCACATCATCTCAGGCCTACCGTCAACCAGAAGCGAGCAAATCTCCCGCATTGGTAATCGATTCCCGCAGATACGGTGGGTGCTCCTACGAATCGATTTTCAATTTGCATTGGTCTTATCGACTGATTTTCTTTTTGCACAAATCTGATTGGTCGTTTATGGGTCGACATTTTCGGACAATTCAGGATTAAACGAAGGGAGGCATTTCACACAAAACAAATTTTTATTTGGAATATGCACATCAAGAGCTATAAGTCATATTGTTGAGGATTCAGGCTGGTTCTAACCTCAACTATTCTTCAAAATATCAAGATTCGCGAAGCACATTGCCACAAGAAAACCAGTTTAAATTTCATGAAGCGTGCATTTCCAGTGAAATGTCTGTTGTTAAGCAACTGAACTCGACCAATTTTTCAGACCAGCTCCATGAGGTTCTACGTTATAGTCCATTAATGAGACTTGGACGCAGTTGAAGCCATGTGATGTTTAATCCGCTAGAGTTGCCTGTGTGTTGTGTTCGTCTCTGATTGGTCAAGTCTTCACCCTCAGTTAACCAATCAGGAGCGAGAAACACGTTGAAAAGGTCTATTGCAACTGCTTCCACGCGCTCTCCTTCTCTGTATAGTTAGGTAAACGACCGAGATGAGTTTTGTGTTAAAATGTAATCAAGAAGAAGCACATTAAATTTAAAACTGGTTTTCCACGACAGTTTGCTAGTTGTGTGAGTTTGTCAACTGTGGGGTCTGTTGATAGCCTCTACCTGCTACTCTCAGTTGGTCAATTCGGTTGGAACAACATCTAGAGAAAATGGCGGCTGAGGAAGGCTTTGCCAGCCGAAAGCCTCGATTGTAGAAGGCACCTTTCGCCTCCAGGGACAAATTCCCTCAGAATCAAAGCTCGTTCAGACCCCAGCGAAGGTGTTGCCTTCGTTGAATCACAGATTCAGGGCGTGGTCGTCAAGTTTAGAGTGACTTAGTTGGTGTCTCGGCTATCCAATCTGCCAGCACGAATTTCCTGTAGAACTGAGTGTGTCTTCCACATGTTACTTCCTCGTCTAGAACCTAAATCTCTGTTTCGAAACTGTTTTTTTTCCAGTGAAGACAAATTCTGCAACTCACTTTTTGCTCTAGAACCGACCAACTTAACGCCACGTATGCCACTACAGTGGCATTGTAAACCCGTTAAGATTTATAAATATTTAGGCCTTAAAGTGTGATACGAAACCTGTTACCATTTTTAAATCTCTGGAATGCTTCGTCGTCAAAAAAACACGAATTATAAGTTTCCGGTAATAGCGTCGTCGGAGCTGGCTTAATGTCTCAAAATTACTGAATGTTCGACAAGCCAATATTCCATTGGACACAAATAAACCAATCAGCAGGCTGCCCGTTATTGATTGGTTGAATGGTAAGGTTGCACACCTGTTATCTTTGGCTGATGGTGTTTTCAGTGCTTAGCCATGTTGAGAAGGTGGGGTTTTTGAAAATCTCCCGCCACAAAATAAATCACACATTCCATTTTGTTTACAGACGCAAATGGTTCAGTTTTCCCACCACTGAATGAATGCCTCTACAAATCCAACGGATCCGGCCAACTAACCAATCTCCAACCAGCCAATCTGACCACTCTAAACCGTCTTTTCGGGCCCTGGTCAGAGACCCATGAAGTACCACTGGCCCGATCGAATGACACTTCACTTGACCGACCCGTCTTCTAGTCAATTTCTTGAAAATTAGAAGAATTATTACACATTTCCTCCATGAATTCCGCCTTCCTGTTGTTGCAGAGGACTCCAACTGTTTCGCAACACTTGAATATTTCAACACAATGAAATACGAACCCTTTTTATATACGCCTACTTATGTTGCAAAAGTAGATATGTCTGAGCCGCCGCTTTTCTGAAAGTCAATTGAAGCGAAACACTAACATCATATCGCCTTCAAGACTCGACAAATAATTTGATATCATGTGACAAGTTTTTAATAGGTCAAGTTAAATTTAAACGTCTGCGCACTGCTAGATCTGCGTTTAACTGGTTCAAAGACAATTGCCTTAAATCTGATTTGTCTGTTTGGGATTAACGCCAACTAACGCATAATCCATTTTTGTTTAAATTCGGTGTGTCAGCGATAAATCAGGGCTTTAATTCTTTTTAGTGGAGCACAATAAAAGTAGCTAAGACCACATTGGTTAGTTTCGAAATGTACCAGAAATTTTTGTGTGCTTCTGGACAGCTGCAGACTAATCGATAAAATCGATTTAATGCTGAACTGGCGTTTTTTCACTGGGTTGTATTCGCGTCATGGGTAATTTTAACTTAAACAAAGTCGCAAAAACCCCCTTTTTCAAAACTTATTGTCGCTGTCAGGTAAAAAGAGACTAAATAAAATTTGATAGACGGAAAGAGGCTGACTCAGCAGTGAATTGATTTTCCTCTAACTGGAGATTCAAGCAACAAAGCTGATGTTGATTTGCAAATGCTTGGTAAGTTTTGTCTTCTGCGTCTGTTGAAATCTGGCGTCACTCACATTTCAGTCACCGACTAGGAAGGGCGCGTAATCTTTGTTGCGACACACAGGGATAGATAAATTCACTCCGAATCTCCAACCGCCCTTCACAGCGGTGTACCAGTATAAACGACGGCCAAGGTTTCCAGTGACTACTGTAGAATACCCGAGCCCTAATAGGTAAAAGACCGGTATAACAGAACAGGCTTTATTGACCAATCAGACGCCAGAGCCACGCGTCAGGCGCCTTCCATCCGAGTCCACAACGCTGGCCACGCCGCTCATTATATACTGCATCTCATCCATGTCCTTCTCTGGTTGGCTGCCTTCCTTTCCCGCATGCCAGTGGATCGCAGAGAGACACGAGATTGGCTGAGGCCAGGTGGTCCAACATGTCTGCGCCCTAATCCAACGCCACACTACGTCTATGCTTCAGGTCGTGACTAGAGACACCAATACTCAGCAACTATTAGGCATACGTTGACATCTTTCAACACGAATACATCGTCGTACCTGATGTTGCATCAAAAGACACTGCTGTGGATGTCAAAAATCGGCACCTGATTCAAAACCCAATCTGCAATGACTCAGTTCGAACGTTTGGGTCTTGCTGACGTCTCAATCAGTTGCATACGCAAATATCCGTTGTCTCCGATTAACACCAATTCGACCAGCAAAGAGGAGGCTGTCACTGTTGCCGTATCCGTCAACAACATCGCCACACAGCAGATATCGATGATAGTTGTCCCTTTTTCAACAAGTGATACTACACTGCCTCAGGCCATCCGCTGGGTTGTATGCGAACGGCGAAAGTGATTCTTTACTGGAAACTGTTGTTAGATGTTCCAGTGACGCGAACAATGCAACAAGTTATCTACCGCGTCAAAAGCTTCTCCAAAGAGTATCTTAGGATACTTGGACCGGCTAATACGGTCGCTTTATCCTCCGACGCAGCGTTCTTCAATACGAAGCATATGGGCAGCCACGCGGATCCTCAACTCCCCCCTCATTCACGCGAATATTTATCTTGGATTATCCTCACACCTAGGTCTCGATGTCAGCGCATCTATGACTCACACATCCGAGGCATAAATACACACGCGCAAACCCCACACACGACACAACGACACAAAGGTGGTTGAGCTCTGAAGTAAACGGTTGTGTCCACGTCCTCTCCGATCGTTTTCTTCATCGCGGATATCGAGAAAGTGTAACTGAGCCAGGGTTAATTCCGTGGCCCTGGCGTGGTTCAAGACCACATGCTGGCGCCCACAACAAGGTTAGACGTTGACTTGGTGGTGCGTGGTGTCCATACAGGTTTGGACCTTTATTTACTGCAAGTTCGCAGGAGGTATTAATTTGGCTTAAATATGGCTAAGAATGTTTAAATGAATTCACCCGCGTCAACGAGGACAAACCCAGCCATGCCTCAAACATAGCATCACTTCAAACAAGCTTTGTTGGCAACACGTATTTGCTACCCTGCCATCCACAGTTAAATGGACCAGCGGCAAATTTGATACTCTGATGTAAGCATTGCCCTCCAACGACAGGCCTACGCTGCGACGACGTTGGCAGAGGTCATTACTTAAGGTCGATCAAACGAAGCTGGGTTATTAACTATTTACGAAAGAGCGAGGTGATGGAAATGTCAAAATTCCCAAAGACCAATTAATTCATTTAACATTGTTACTTTAGAAATTTATTCGCTAGACTCTGAAGACACGATTGATAATCTACATAGATGGTGACACTGATAACTAACTCATTCATAACCAATTCTTAAGCCACCGTCTTAGCACGTTTAAGTGGGCTCAACGGATCATGTACTCGAATTTTGACATCTTCGCCAAAATTTGGGTGACAAAGCCGATACTCTTTTCACTTGTTTTAATCTGTGTCCTGTTATAAAAAGTCTTTGTGGCGTCAGAAATGCGATTGGACTATTTTTTGAACGAGGCACGTAATATGTGTACTGGTACACCATAACAAACACCCAAATATGGAGTGCACATTTTGCTTTAAAAACGTTATTAATTGTATGTAATAACGGCTAAAGTCCAATAGCAAAAAAGTTTTCAAACTGAAACCAAATAAAGGACATCGCAGTTTTATAAAAAAGAATTTTACGTCAAAACTTCATATTTTAAAGCTTACGTTTGTTGATTCTGAAGACGAGTTTTGATTGTGGAAAAGTCGCAATGAATGGCACAATGCTACAAAAGCGCCAACACTTAAACCCAAAGCAATCTTAAAAATAGCAATCTGTGGATGCAGAGAAGTACCAAAATTACGGAAAAAGTGATCGCCAGAGGCAAATACAAGACTAAAGCACTTGTAAGGGGATCGTTAAAATTTGAGAATCATTTGAAACTGTTTCAAATGGAAAAAAAATTAAATAAAAGGTATTATATTTACCTGTACGTAAAGGCCTTCTAAGTAAACAGGAAAATTTTGTTATCTACTAAACCAAACTCTAATGTTTTCTCAGCTATGAATGGTAGATCAGATTCCAAAAGATGCCTTACTTAATTGCTATTTGTTGACTCCGATTATGTTTGTATGAAACAAATACAAGAAACATAGTGCTCTCAGAAAATAATGCACGAGTAATCGTTTTCCCTTTAGTAATGTAAATTAATTGTCACTACTAATGGGGTATGTTATATGTCGACATATTGAATGCAATGCAAGAACAAGAAGAATTTGAGCTGCCTAAAATACAATGTTTTTGGAAACCCGAGACTTTTCAACATTTTTATCTTCACTATCAGTTTCTAAAATTGCGATGGAAAACAACTAGATCTATTTAAAGGGCTGCAACAAAATTACCCCATAACACAA
The DNA here is from genome assembly GCA_900604375.1 of Mesocestoides corti. Classification (NCBI taxonomy): domain Eukaryota; kingdom Metazoa; phylum Platyhelminthes; class Cestoda; order Cyclophyllidea; family Mesocestoididae; genus Mesocestoides; species Mesocestoides corti. Next base: position 34,193 of record UXSR01000340.1, read on the forward strand.
ATAATGTAGGTGTAGCCAAAATTTAAAAAAAAGGTAAATTTAAAAACAATGAATATTTTATAACCTTAGTAGAGAAGCCTTGTAACATTAATGGTAATGATTGTTTTTGTGGCTGTTAACTGCTGCGCGTATTTTGAAACAAGTTTGATAGTGTTTTATTTTCGTGCTATGGAGCTGAGCATTTCGTGCCATGTTACGTTAAATTAGCTATTAATCGAATCAAAACATTTCCACAAAACGAAATGGCTTTTTAGCTTGCTGTTTTTGGAGTGTTTATATAATGAACCGCTCGAAATCTCGTAGTAAACGCACAAAAAACCCTATTGTCAGAAGTCGTAGGTTACGAAGTGACTTGGATTTTAACAATGACAATGCCATGCTGTCTATTTCTCATCCAAATGGAGAAGAATCTCCGCTGACTGAACAGAAATTGGCGTCTGTTGATGACGACTCAGAGATGTTGTCTGATTCAACATCCGACATTTTATCCGTTGACGATGTCCAAAATATCCGAATCCTGAACGGATTTTCACTAAGCCAGTACAAGCACTTACGAAAGTATAAAAGACCTAAGGGTCTACCAAATGAGGACACTTTTGTCGACGGTCGATCCTCTGCCAGCGACAAGTCATCCAAATCACGCAGGAATACTTCAACCTCTTCCCATTCGACGGATGTTATGTTGGATTTACCAAAGTCAAAGGAGGATGTGGTGCCAGATGTCAAGCTGCCAAACTTTGAGGAAACTATTATCGAGGGGTTTTCTATTATGGCCTTTCAAACATCGGAGGAAATGGAGGTAAGTTGCCGTTATGTTATGTCATCTGCTTGTCTACGCTAACAGCAACCACTTTTTTCTAGTTTTTATGTCTGTTCATCTTATATTAATTGAAACGCCCATATTTTTTTGCCACTTACCAAATCCCTAACTGCCGTAGACATCTAACGAGGCCTCTTTTCTACTTCTGACATGCTATTTGTGTGCCACCTAACATCATGTCTAATAGTTTTACTATTGTAACCTTCTTATGATGTATGTCTCTTTGGGATTGCTATCCACCGTATTCCGTATTTAATACCATCTCGTAAAGTCGTGATGTGCGCCCATAATCACGAGCTATCATTTCAGGAACACCGGGTGGGTCTTAGGTCATTTACATAGCGAAAAACTTTGCTTCTCCCCATTTGCATCACGCAAAAGCTTTTATATAATCGTGAAAATGGTGTTCTTAACTTGGCGTCAACTGTCTAACCTCATAATCAACTTGAACTCTGCCTTTACCAAGTAATTATCTGATCTGCTTGTCTGTCATTTGTTTTGGCATCGCCGGCAGATTTTATGATGGAAGTTCACGTGACTCCCACCTTGCATATTTACCCACACCGGGGCTGCAACTCGTTACGATTATTTATCTGCTTGATGCAGAAAGTAGGTGGGTGGTTCTCTGCTAATAACCCGTCTCGTTTGAAATCCCCTACCTCCCAAGCATCCGCCTCCGTTTTCTGCCGTTTTTTTCCTACTACTGTTACTACGTCAGCTCAGTTTTAAGCATGGTGCTAAGGGTCAACTTCCCTGTCGTGGTAACTTCCACCTGTGCAAGTAAATAGCCTTATGCGGGTGCCTGAGGAAATGCGAAAGTTCTCATCACAAATATTCCATCGTTCAAATGTCGTTTTTTGCCTTTTTGTGCGATTATTACTGAAGGTGCGAATTTCACTCAAACACGACTTTTCAGTGAGTCGAGATAAACGACTTTGACTTGCTCCTGAAACCACGATTGCTCTACTCTTTTCCTTCATCCCTTTTTTCGTCCTAAGCAGAGTTTACTGCCACATGACAGTGACAAAAGGTTGGCGAAAGGATGCGTTTGTGGCGAAGGTTTTACGAGACACAAACTGGCCCTGTCGAATGCTTAAAATAAAAATAATTTTTTTGGTTTAAAATGAAGCCTTTTGTTAAGGCCTAATTGCGTCATTGCAGTAACCAAAAGCGGTTAAACAAGACGGGCTGCTGTTTCCAAGGATTAATTCAGTTTCCCCGTATTCTCTTCTAACTAATTTCACATTTGTTAGGAGTTAACCGCATGGTAGCGCCAATCTTGCTTCCATATCCCAAAAATGCAATTTTAAGGGCATCTTTGCCTGCCCTCTGTTGATGTACATCACGAGACTGTGGCAGTTAATTTTTGATGAGAGGGGCAGGAAAGGCAAACCTCCATTTGACAATCGATTATTCGGTCAGTGGGAGGTGCCATGTGTTTCTTCGAGGTATTCATTACTTGCGACTACACCAATTCATTAATTGTGGAGGCATGGCCATAACAGCGGCGTGACTGACGCCTGGTTGCTGTCTGCAGGCGCGTGCAGCCTCTCCCCGCCTCCCTTCCTCCCTCCCGCCCTCTCTGCCTACCCCCGCCTCCTCTCCCCCTCACATACGCGTCACCCCCACCTCCCCCCGCCAGTGAGTCACAGCACAAACTCTTGAAGACAAACCTCTCTCTCACTCTCTCTCTATAGCGCGAAATATGCTGCCTGGGCACTAGCACGCGTCACAATAATAATCGAGTCGGGCTGGTTTTTGATCACCTCACCACAAAGACGTCACACAAACCGGGTGTGATGTGTCACGGCATAAACTACGTGACCTAGCGTTCATTTGAGCACGACGGCTGGCGTGTTGAACTGGGTCATGAATCTTCACGCAGGAAGTTGTTGCAGTTTGGAATCTCGGTGAATCGTCGATGACCTTAGACGTCTTCGTCACGGGTGGTGGTAGTGCTCCTGTCACACTATTTCGCTGGACCTCCTTTCGTGTTTGAAGTGGATAACATGGAGCGGAGGGGGGAGGGGGTCGTGATTAACTTGCACACCAAATGCCATCGTGTCTCCATTTTTCACTGTTGTTCAGCCACGACGACAGCTGATTTCCACTCAAAGCCACGATGAGCTGATGCGATGCGCGCTTCCGTGGTTATTCTAGTCAACTTTTTCAGCGCTATCCGCACGGCAGTGACTTTGTTCATCATCACGGTCTTCCTCCTTCTCTCTCTCTCTCTCTCTCTTTTTTGCTTCAGCTATCCAGGGACGTGGCGATTTAAGCTGATTTAAATTTCTGTGCTTTACCAGCGGTGTGTGTGCGTGTGTGTGTGGTCTGCGTAAACATATGCCTCCTTGTTCAAAACTGCCTTACCCCCTTAGCGATGTTGTGTGTGTTAAGCGGCACCAAATAGTGAGCTTTCTTCTCTATCTTTTGCCGCTTCACAATCTACCGCTTCTTTAATGGATGCGTGTCAACATTTTTGTACCTCCACAGAACAGACCCCGAGCTTGCCACATGAAGCACAGCCTAGCTCAGACGAGGGTTTCACTCCAGCACAACCGACAGCACTCGTAGGAACTTAAGCCAGGCCCGCGCGCGTGTGTGTGTGTGCCTCCGTGCATTGTTGCAGCTTCTTGAAAAACACCAATTTTAGCGCACCGCAAGTACTCCTAGTTGAGTGAACTTTTACCACGCACACACACACAAGCAAGTTTCGCTAAATTCCCACACCCCGCTCTCGAAATGCCACACTTGGATGAGTCTATTTTTAATGTAGACACCGCCTGCCAACTTGGTTGCGTGTGCAATCAGTGCTTTGATATCACGTGACTGCATTATTCTAACTTTTACCGTCGCAACTCCTCACCAGGGTAAAAGAGGCCCTTAGACGTGATGACGAGGGATGACAATTAGGTAGGGGGGGGGGGGTTGGGGGGGCTTTCCTTCGATTCGACAACGGGGAACGCTTAGATGTGTGTCGCTCACGGAAGACATTACTGGTGTGTTCGTTTGTCCCACTGACTTCAGAAATGGCGTGTAACCTTGACCCCCTATAGCGTGATCCTAGTAAATCCTGTCCACTCAAAATGACTTCGCTTATTTACACACACACACACACACACACACACAACTCTTAGTTGCCATAGAGCGGTTCCGTCGCCTCGCCTGTGCGGTTTTTCACATTCGGTTCGGCCCCACCCTGTCATTGTGTTGGTGTGCGCGCCCCCGTCTCATTTGGGGATGTCAGTCCCCTGTCAAGAGTGTGATGTCGGTGTGTGTGTGTGTGTGTGTTTGCGTGGGAAAATTTCTCCATCTCAATCTGCTCCACTCACCCGTCGCCCCCCCCCACCCCCAACCCATTCCACCTGCTTCACCCACCCTCGTCTAATCAGGACGCAGTCGAGTGTGTTTGGACGTTGACGGCTATCACAGCGAGGCATCAGTTCATTCCAAATGCCACTGCAAATTCACACAAGTCCTTGGGATGACAGGTTACCTTGTTCCACCGCCGCCGCTGCCGCCGCCTCGACTGTGCATTAGTCCTTCCGCCTAGTTGATGATTTATCGCCGTAATCGCGGTTTTTTTGCACAAAATTTACCCTTGCGTTAAGAGGAGGGCTGTGTGCTTGCTTGCACCGCGGCACGACCACGACGTCTTCGAAACAGGAGAAATTGTCAATTGAGAGAGCTTTTCGAGGCCAGTAGCTTCACCCCCTGCGCTTCCCTTAAGTGCCGCGCCACTCCATCTTCATTGATTAGGCATTAAGGCAGGGCACACTGGGACCATGGTGCATACTCCTCACCTTAAACCGAGTGATTAACTTGTGGCCGTGTGGCGCAGATTCGGAGGCTTGTCGCGTGTGCCCGCCAGCCATGACACCCAACCCCCGCCTACCCTTCCCTCCCCCTTCCGCCAGCGACGACGACGGCGGCGGCCATCTTTTTGTGTGTTTATCGCTGTGGCACGTTAATAATACTCTCGTACTTGTGTGTGTGTGTGTGTGTGTGTGGAATGTGCCCAGCTTCGCCGCGTCTGCCTGGAAGAGGGGATGTGGGGATATGGGATGACCTCGATTAGCATTCGCCAGGGTTTATGCTTGTACAATCACCATGGTGTCTGGCTTCACGTGTCGTCTCCCAGCAGTCTTCTTTGTGGAAGATCTTCCAGCCAACCAGGAAAGGGGGAAGTGTTCGGTGACCTTCTAGGTGTTGTTGCCACCCTCTTCTTAGTCAATCAAACCAGCACCGGCGTATTGATTGGTACTCTGTGGTCACTTCAGATGTGCTTGTAAGATCACGATGGTGTCTGGCTACACGTGTCGTCTCCCGGCAGCTTTCTTTGTGGAAGACCTTCCAGCCAACCAGGAAAGGGGGAAGTGTTCGGTGACCTTCTAGGTGTTGTTGCCACTCTCTGCTTAGTCAATCAAACCAGTACCAGCGTGTTGATTGGTGCTCTGCGGTCCTGGTCTTCAACAAATTCGAGGGTGGCTCGTTTACCTGTATGGGTTCGGTTTTGCATTTGTTTGTTTCTTTGTTTGTTTGTCTGGCTGTCTCAGAGGTGAAGCAGCCTGGGGGTGTATTTCCTTTGCACGCGCGTCTCACCCGCCTGGTCTGTAGTAGCACAACTTCGCCGCGCCACGAATCGCTAGTAATGCACACGCGAGTTGATTAATTGCCAAGCGCAGAGCTACTGTGTGTGCGTGTGTGCGGGCACGTATATCTCATGATTCCTTAATTAAACGCTCGTTTATCTGACCTGCGCAATCTCCCAGACCACATCTCTCCCCTTTGCCTGCCGTCGCATCCCCCCCCATTGTTGTTTCTCATTGCAACTTCCTCGACTAAATCCACCGTGACGACGGTTGGTTGTTCCGTCTCTCTCTTTTTCCCCCCCGAAAGAAAGCATCACAATTTTACGTCGACTAGTGAGTAATTCGTCAAGCTGGCGCTTGCACATGTTTCCGTCCTTAAGTCTGATTGTCTTTGGTTGCCATGGTGATCTCATTCTGCCTTCGCTCGTGCAGTGTAGCGTTTGAGGTTCGCAGCGCTCCCGCTTATCGTGTTTAAGGCTTGGTTGCACCTCTTTTTGCCCAAATCTCTACTCCCTTGCGTCTGGCGTAGCGGAGACGGTGTGTTTTCGCACGCACGCACGTGTGTGTGTGTGATAGTCACGAGACAATTATCAGATTGACAGTGTGTTAATTATCGCCCGCTGTTTAGTCGTTCCAACTCATCAACCTACCTCCGCAATCCAGCGGCTGTGCCGTTCTTCCGATAACAGCTCTTGGGGAACGTGTGGATGTTTTCGTGTCGTTATTTAGTCCTTTCCACAACCTAGTTTTCCAGTAACGTGGAGGTGGCGCGGGAATTAGAATCTTGGGCATTACCCTTGTCCCCGCGTTGTTTCACCTCGTAAATTATGCATCCGAGCGGAGTACGCCAGCTTGCACATGCACTGGCTTTATTTTGCTTCTGGCAGGCTAAAACGCACGCCTCTCTTTGTTGTCTGGCAAATTAGAGGTTCCGTCTTTTCTCAAAGTCCGCCTTTTTTTTCCAGTGCTGTGGGAAGCAAGAGAGCGCCGCATCGATCGCAGATGCCTCTGAAATGGAGTGTCTTGCCCCCTTTCTCTCTCTTTCTCCCTCCCTGTGTGTTGTGGTTGTGCCTGGCATTTCTCCTTGTTGTGGGCGAAGAAGCGCACAAACCTGAAAAAAAAAGCTACTCCCGTTTTTTCCGCCCTGTGTTTACCTTATCGTCAACACAGTGCATTCTGTCTGGCACTGCGTCAGCGCCGTCTTCGTAGCATCTTTTATCATCTTCCAGCCTCCCACAGACCTCGACTCCAACGTCGAGCACTCGTCAGCAGTGCACGAGGGTGTGTGTGCGTGTGCGGCTTGGTTATCGCAAGTCAAACCGCGCCTGCATTAGTTAAGTGCTATGTGAGCAACAACACGTCATGTTCGACTTCCTTTTCTGGAAAACGCGTCTCTCTGCTTGTGTGTTTATGCGCTTCAACGACCACCGCCACCACCGCCTTACTCCGTAACCGCCACCGCCACCACCACCACCATCATCGTCGGTGATTCATCTCTGCGCGCATGCCAGGCACTAACGCCACTCCTCGTTATTGCCACTGCGTTTGCGTGCGTACCGGGGTGTTGTCTGCTTAAGCTCCACTTATTACCCCCGTGAAATCGTCAATTTTCGACGAGCTGAAAAGCCATCTCGACAGTGCTCATTAGCGCACACCCCCGATTGACACGGATCTACCGATTTCACGCCTTTTTTATCACAGTTTTAACTTATCACTTCCCCCTCGTCGTGTTTAATTCACACATTGTCGTGTCTAGCAAAGATCAACAGCGTGATTCAAGTCGCGTTGCCTAAGCAACGGACGTGCCTTGAAACATCTCCACTTACATTGGCTTCAAAGTAGACCCATTGGCGTGTCAACATAATTTCGCGGTGTCGGCTTGCGTTTCATTTCCACAATTCCACTTGCCGACCTCAGTCGTCGTCGTCGTCATCAATCTTGCCTGGCGTCGGTCACACTTTGCACTTTTGTCGAACGTCTACACGCCTCGCACAACACAACCACTAATGTTGGTATTTTATGGTGATGCGTTGTGACGTGGCGCGTAGAGCGGGAAGCGTGGCGTAGCGCGTTTGTGTTCTTTGTCGGGAAACAGCACATGTTGGTGCCGACGGGGTGTCTGTCTGTAAACTGCGCCCAGTTGTCGTAAAATTTGTGTTGTACGCGTAAATCGGTGATACCTGTAATCGGAACTTCGGCTCCGCCATCATCACCCCTCCTAACTAGCGGCTCTCTTTTGCCGACGGTTTGGGTACCTCTTGGATGCGACGGCGTGGTGAGCGATTCCACCACCACCACCACCACCACCACCACCACCACCACCACCACCACCACCACCACCACCACCACCACCACCACCACCA
>UXSR01000341.1:0-41841 GCA_900604375.1 Mesocestoides corti
TCCACCTCCACCTCCACCTCCACTGCAATCGTCTGTTCACCAAATTGAGTTAGTTTGACTGAACGACGCGCCAATGATCCAGTTTTGTCCTTTAGCCTCCTCAAAGGCGCACAGGAGGTGCGCTTGCGCAAGCGTCTGAAGCCGGAGTGTGGCGGTGAGCTGCAGGAGTTCTGCATCGAGGATTTCGACGACTTCGAGGGCATTCAAGACGAGGAGACCTTCTTCACCAGCAGCGAACGACAAGTCATCGTCCGGTACTACTTGATGAGTCTGCGTGCCATGGAAAACGACGCCTGGGATGACCACATCAAATTCTCCCACGGCCAGGCCATCAGTAAGTACGTGTGTGTGTGTGTGCGTGTGTGTGTGCATTCCGACGAAATCTACCGCAGATTTTCAAATTCCCGCGTTCTCGTGATTGGTTGGATTTTTAATCGGTGGTAACGCGCAGTTTATGGGCTGCAAAAATAAATCGTAGGTTAGGCGATGTTGCGATTTGGTGTAGAGCTAGATTGCACCCTCCTCGCCAGATCCGATCCACACGGGAGACGCGAACAGGCCGCGTGCGTGCGTGCGTGGCACCATCATTATAATCATTACGACGTACGAAGTATTTCGCGTTTGTAGTGCCAGTTCTTCTCGCAGCGGGCAAAGTCGCCACCATATTCCCCCTCCACGACCGCAACGCCCTCTCGACGCTGCACAGCCTCTGGGTGCGTGGATTCACCCACCGCCAGCCCCTCGACCTCGTGGCCGAGTACTTCGGGGTGAAAATCGCGCTGTACTTCGCGTGGCTCGGCCACTACACCACCGCCCTTCTCTTCCCCGCGGTGTTCGGCCTCCTCTGCTGGGCCCTTCTGCCTGCCGGGGTGAGTCTCCACTACCACTACTACTAGTTGGAGTATTTCAGTAGTAGATGCCCTAGTTGTCAAAATTGCGCATTTCGACTTGCAATCCACCACAAGCGGTTTCATCGATTCTGTTCAGCAGTTTAAATTCCCTGGTAGTTCAACTGACGGTGTATTGTCAAGATGGCATGGAATTCTGCCAAAATGCACGGGTAGAACACAATGCTAGTAGAAAGTGGACAAATTGACAGTTTTTTTTCCGAGTCACGTTGATAAAGACCTCTTGACACGCAGGTAGTGGACACACACACGCCAAATACGCAGCTACAACGCCACGCATCATTTCACTGGCCATGGCGGAACGGACGCGATAGCCAGAAACCTGACGTGCATCATTGGTGGTCTGGTTGTCCGAATGAGGTATTTCGTGGCAAATGTGTTCAGTTGCAGGCGTCGTCGTCGTCAAGACCCCGGTGATCTCGTGGTCAGAAAAAAGTGCAGGCGCCCGCCGTGCGCACCACACCGTCGCACGAGGTATTGAGCAGCGCACTTGCCTTCTCAGCTGTTTCGCACTTCACTCACGTCCTTTTCTGACGAAATGCGACGTCGCCAAGCGATCGCTCAAGACAGGGCTGTGTGGCGTTGCGTGGAGCAGTCCTTGGGCACATTAGGTGAGATGCCGACAACGGTAGTGTGAAATTGCGTGGTCAAATTCCATAAGCGAATTTGAACCAACTTGGTTCTTTGCTCGAAGCTGTCTGGTTGTTCTACTAGCAGGAGAGTTTGGGTGTGGGATTAGTTTTGAACCACTCGACGGTACCGTGAACAATAGACTAATTTTGGACGTAGTTGTGGTTTCTGGTGTTCTGTGACGTAGTCATGGTGTGTGTGGAGATCTGCGCCTGCCCTTGAACGTGTCCCTTCTCGATTGCCAAGTATTGAAATCCACCCATTTCGGCTTATGTGTAAAACAGACGAAAAACTGATCACTGGTGTGTTCTCCGACACGGTGCACGACTGTTTCCAGGCTGTTTAACCAGTTGGCTGGCCTGTTGTTGTTGAAAGTGGCTGGATCTCGTGTTGTGGAGGGTGGCATGTCAGTTCTTGCGGTTGTTGTCAGTGTCGACGGCGACTTGAGACGTAGTGCTTGAAGGCAAGTGGAAAATGTGGCAATCTGTTGAAGGGGAAATCGGATCGCAGTGGCAAGTGATGCTGTGGAAACTGTTCTTTCGAATTCCAGAATGGCTGGCGTCGTGAGTTTTGCAGTGTGTGTGTGTGTGATGTGGTGTTTTCAGTTTGCAGAATCACGTATTGCTGACGACTAGATGGTTCAAAGGAGGACTCAGACTAGCAGCGTGGACGTGCCAGTTGATTATGCGATTGTGAGGTCGCAAACGATCGTTTAGTTGTGAATGAAAGCTTGACGGTTGCAACATCCGTGATGCATAGCTGTGTGTGTGGAAATGGTTGTTCTGTTAGCCTCATGGTATTGCCTGGTTGTTCGTTCATGTGTTAAATCTGTACGTAAGAGCCGTTTTTTCGGCGCCATCGACAAGTCGAATTTTGCAGTACCATTGTCCGTGTCCACGGTTTTGTTTTCACATCCACGGCTCCATGGCTGCCTTCCACAGAACCTGGTCAAAAGTTGCCAGATGGCAATAGATGGTCGGCTTCTCGTCCGACCCCCTCCTCCTGGTTTAAATGTCCACCTGCCTTTCTAAGTGATTTCTTATGTTGTTCTTAATTTATTCTGATTGGCATCAGCCGATTAAATTAGACACATTTCCACTTTTGCATCAACAATGCCAGGCAAAACCGATAACATCATCTGCGCAGTGTACAGATTGTGTATTTCTAAGTACCCAGAACAATTAACAATCCACATGTGCAGTAGCAGGGCATCATCCTTGAGGTATGTGTACTGACACTACAAATTTTACGAATTCGGAACGTTTTTTTGGTTGCTAAGGCAAGGAAATTTCCTGAAAAATTTGATTCGATGACGTAGTAGTGTTTAACTTAAACCCAACAACCACCACTCATGTCGTGTGGATGTACACACACGCACACATGCATGCAACTCTTCCAACCAATGAGATGTCACCACAGACTGGACCAATCAGATGCCGGACAGCCGCCTCGCGTCCACAACGGAGACTCGAGCGCAGGGTCAGTCGGTGCAATCGCTCGATCACGACTAATACGACATTCCGGACTGTGGAGTTCCCCCTCGTGTACCCTCAAAATCAGTCACCAGCATGTCCTGTGCAATTAAATTCATGAAATTCATTCTCTTCTGCATCAATCTGATTTTTTTGGTGAGTTGACTGGTGTTTTAATTGGACCGTTTCTTCACCTCAATTCACCACTTTTAATTTGTCTTTCATCATTGCATTTTCTGCTTAAATAGCGCTCTATTTGCGTATTTTTGCGAGGTTTTATCCCACTCGTATTAATTACAACCAGAAGTTACTGATGCGTGTATTCTGCGTTTGAATCATAGCATAAACAGATAGTTTAAGTGAATTATTTAAGGATTTGGTGTCTGTACTCGGAGATATCGACTCAAAATATTTCTTAGTGGTGTTTCAACGGCAGATCTGAGAAGCCCTGATTTTCTTATGAGGCCTGATTGGGGATCAAAACAGGCAAACTGACCTTTTCTTGAGATGCATAAGAATGTTCTTGTAGGACTCTGCAAATACATTTAATCACCCCGTGTGAGGTCAGTTGTTTAATATCCCAACCAATACCATGACCTCCGCCTCCCCCACCACCACCTCCCCCACCATCTCCACCGACACCACCATCTGCACTACCACCACCTCCTCCAATACCACCACTTCCTTCGCTATCACCACTACCAAGACCAGATACCTTGGTGTTTCCACGAAACTTAACCAAATCACGTTGTCGCTGGTCTGATCCAATTTGACATGAAAATCGTCATTTTGAGCAAAATGTGGTTTTCGTGTCTCTTGAAAAAGCGATGTTTTGGCGGCCAGTTTGCTCATTTCCTTACCTACCGATGTAGCTGTCAAAGTCAACGTGGCTGCGACTGATAAACAATGCAAGTTGAAAATATGACGCCCACTTTTCCGCATTTTCCGTGCAAACTAAATTTGTCCCTCGTTTAGATGGTACATTGGCACCCACGGAAACAAATAAACACGAGTACACGCAGGACCTCTTGTGTGGCTTGCTGAAGGTGAGACGTTTTATGCCTAAACAGTAGACACACAACACTGGCCTTCGTGGTTTGCGTGACTGCCTGATTTGGCAACTCCCACCTACCATTCTACACACCTCAGGGTTGCGTAAATCCTATTGGCGGAGTCGTAGTAGAAAACCCACTTATTGTTGGCTCAGAAATGGTTTTGAAAAATGGGAAGGGGGTGTAGTGCTTCTCGTGCACGCGTAGCTCGTAGTCTCATCCGTCACACGACCTCAGAAGTACCTAATGTGGTACTTGCTCTCTCATCATCACCATTATCAGGCTCAAATTTGTGTTTTGTTCAATTAGATGGTCGTATTAGCCGTCTGGAATTGTTGTATACTACACATTTCATCGAGTAGATGGACGGACTCACGTGATATGTTTCGGCCACTGTTGCAGTGGTTTCGCACTTTGTCCAATCACACAGTTCAATCGATTTTTCATGTAGTTAATCTTGACGTTTGAGATCATCCGTCAACGCGTGCACTCATCTGATACCCTGAACTCGATACTGCGAAATGATCGGGAACGCTAAATCAATTTACAAGTTCTTCAGGGTTTGCATTTTTGTGAAAAATCGTTCTCTCTACTGCTCCAACTGAAATATATTAATTGACAAGCAATTTGTAAAGACGGTACATTGTACATTACCACATAAATCCATAAAATGACGAGATAGTGGCAGTTGTTTTAAAGAACCAGTTGCGAATTAGTCCAAATCTTGACGAAAACCACCACACAAATATCGTTTCAGCAGGGTCTAGTGTTTTATTTGGGTCACAATGTGCCAGAAAATGTGAAATTATGGCGGATTGGTGTCCAGACTGGTTGGAAAATTCGTCATTCTAATCTCTAAATGGGCGGTGTTGGTGTCTGACACCTCTACCACAACATTCCTTAATCCGCTTGCATTAAATCAGGTTCATTAATCCACACAAATCTGGTCACTTCTCGTTAAACACGCCACCTCGTCATGTGATACCGCGGCCTGTGTGTATCGCAATAAATTTTGGTACCTCTAATTGGTTTGTTTTGCGTAGATGTTGTTTACGAAAATTGAAATCGCCAAAGTCTTTTAATGTCTGCGTAAAAATTTTAATGAATGCTATCAGATCCTATGCTTGTGGCTCAGGAGTTGCCGGAACTAACACGTTCTTCTGAAAACAGTTATTCACATTTTCTTCAAAAGACGTGCAAAGTGTTGGCGTTTTAGCGCGATGCAAACTCGACGCATTTCCACCTTAAAATGCGACTTTGAGGAAAGGAATTAGCGTTAGGCGCTTAAGGGTGTGTGTGTGTGTGTTTGCTTTGTCTGGAAAATTTTACTGCCACGCTGTCTTCGTTCCGAAAGCTCAGATTTCAAATATGCCGCGCCTAGTGAGTCCAGTAAAACCTAGTTATCCCTATTGCGGTCGTGTGTCGATATTGTTTAAATTACGTCACGTGCAGGCGCGGTATTTTAAACGGTAAAGGAAAGGTTACATTCTGCTTCTGGTAGGTCACATGAGTTTTGAAAAGGGAGTACTTGTTGGAACCGCTGAAAGAAGTATTTGGGACGTTATATTGTAGTGTAGTCAATTTCAAAATGGCGACTTTCGTCTAGACGCTGAACTTTGCTCCGGCATTGTTACTGATTTAATGGGCGATTTCGTGAACCTCATAAGTAATCCATGGATTACTCACGGTTGCTGAAAGGCTTAACGTTCTTAGCTGGACGGCAAATTTAAAATTTGACGCAGATCCATAGATCACGTCGCATCTGACGATGGAAATTGTATTGTGAATGTGCAGATTCGTTGGTAATGTCAGCGTTGTCGCATCCCGTGGAAATTTAGTTAAGTTTCCAGCTACGTAAAGCTAAGAAATGCTATCTAAAACACCCAGTTTATTGTTAAAAGATTATGATAACGCTAGACAGCGTGTCGCACCATGAGTCAATCTCAGTTTTCCTCCAACCTCGCATCTCCAAATTCTTGCCCGTTTCGCTCCACGCAGCATCTTTTAAATGCCGAAACTAGGGATTTCAACGAAGTTCACGCGTAGATGACATCAGAAAACTTGTGAACCGCTTCGAAAGCGTGCTGTATGCAATGTGGTTTGCGATTGTACAAGAACATCGCAAGTAAACGTCTGTGTCGAATCAATTGTTTACCTACCACGCACTAGGTGTCTAGCACGAAGTGGGTTTTACAAGGCACAGTTTATCTCAGCCCCGAACGCCGACAGTCATCCGCGGTTTACGAAGAAGGTACACACTGATATTGCCTTGACGATTTTCGCACCGACAAAAAGGTGGTTGTCAACTTCGGCCAGATTGTTGTGGACCCCAGCATGTGGTCTTGAACCATGCCGGGGCCACGGAATTAACCCTGGCCTGATTACGTTTCCCTGACACCCGCGATGAAGAAAAAGACCGGAGAACACGTGGACACAACCGTTTACTTCAGGGCTCAACCACGTTAGTGTCGTGTGTGGGGCTTGCGAGTGTGTATTTGTACCTCGAATATGTGAGTCATACATGCGCTAACATCAAGACCTAGGTGTGGGGATACTCCAAGATGCATATTCGTGCTAATAAAAGGGGAGTTGGGGATCCACGCGGCCTGCGACATGCTGTGAAAAGGGGAACCCTGTGTCGGAGGATGGAGTGTGTATTAACACGATTCACTGCAAGATTTTAAAGTGCACATCTGTTGTTTTAATTGTTGATGACACCGAGTTTATCACTAGCTGGTCTTTAAAAGTGCCAACAGAAAACATGCAATAGCGTTGGTTGCCTTCAGTTCCAGTTTTTGGAAAAAACTTCCTCTGTTATAATCGGTGATGACACGGTGGAAATCGGGGTTGTCATTGATTGGTCAGCACATTACCTTCTCGCAAACTAGAATTGCTCTTCTGACCGAATTTCGTTGATTTCATCTCAAATCAGCCCCCATCAGTGGTTGAGAGGTGACACCTGCATTGATTATTTTGCCTCTCGTGGACACCATACATCGTTGTGACACCATTACATGACAAAATTGGGCAGCTACATTAAGCTTGAAATGTAAACAGCAAAAAGCAAACGATAAGTGTTCCTTGCCATCATATCAGGATTGATTTAAACCACTAACGATGCCCTTGCATGCGCCGTAGAATCGTGTTGGCGCACTTTTGCTACCTGCGTCGGCGAAATGTTACAATTTTTGCAACTATTTGCGTTGTTTTAGACTCAAATTTAAGTGTTTAAACGCTTTCAGTCTCTCTCCCTCTCTGCTTGACCAGAGAGAATCAATTTGACCGTAATCGGTGGCCGAAGGACATGGATTTTAACCCCACCATGCGCATAACTCTGCATTCCACTTATCATCTGAGACGTGTGTTCACCTTAAATCCGATCTGAATGTGTGTTGCATGCACCTGTCCAGACATAATTCACATGATCGGCACATTTAAACACACGCTAGTCACAATCACATGTAAACCGCGTGCACAAACTCCATCGATTTGTCTAAATGTGCCGTCAGCACAAAATCACACCCACTGACCACGGACACGTCCGTCGTAGTTTATGTTACCTATCGGCTATTCAGGTAGACAACAATTACGTCAAAACTGGACGTTTGAGGCGAAGCTATCTAGTTTGGAGCAAGCCTTAAACGAAAATATAATTTATTAAAATTTTAAACTTTTGTGAACGCAAATTACATTTTTAACAAAGCAACACAAAATTAGACAATTCCACGATATCTTATTGGTTTAATTTACCAAATTAACGTCCAGAGTTGGCCTTCGCGTTTTTAAACGGCGCGGATTTCGAAAAAGTTGAAACCATCAGAAATGTCTTTACGTCCACTAGCCTCAGTTCTCAAATTCAAGACAAATTAGCCGATTTTAAGAGAGATTTACACAGAGGGTTTCCAATTTTGGATTTCTTTTTTTTCAAAATTCGGTTTTAAGCGCAGACCGTCTTGACGCTGCTATTGAAACCAAATAGTTGCGCTTTTATTGGACATTTTATCTTGAAAGTTTTATAATTGACTAATCAGGAGATGGCCCCGCTCCTCCCAAATCAATAAATTCGCGTAATTTTCCATTGTTTTTGGATTTTTTTAGCTAAATCAGACAGCACGGATACGTTTATTTCAATTCACTTTAGTTTAAGAATTCCTGTCTTGTATTTTTCTGGAATACTTGGCAGCCTTTCTTGCCTCTAAATTATTAAAATCTCGTTGACCTTGAGAAACCTTCGTTGGCGATTCTGCCAATGAGAATTAAGAAAAGTCCTGCTCTTTTTATATAAATGTATTTATAAATTTATTAATTATCACAGCCAAATGCAGAATTTTCGGTGTAAAACACGAAAGAGCACGTCTTAGTTTTTTAAAAAAAAACATTTTTTGGCTGTTATGCGTGAAAAGCACTCAACAACACAGTCAACATGCCTGTCAAACCAGCTAAGCCCACGACACCACATCCTGTCAGTAAGACGGTTTCCAGGTAAACTAAAAATGCTGACATTCTGCTGGTTTTTTAACACCAAACTAACCACACACAAATTAGCCAAATACTGCATTGTTTGTAGTGTTGGAGAGAACTATTTTTACGTAATCCGTAAAAAAGAACAGACGAATTTCTGGTGTGCCAAACGAAAATGCTAATAAGTGACCAAAAAGTATAAATCCTTTTTTTTGTCAAAATCGAAAAGTCGTGTAACTTTGGTGCTTTTCATGTGGCGGCATAAAGCGACATTGATAAGGGCACCAACGATGCGTTAAACAGACATAGAATGGATTTTGCCAGCCAACGGTGGCACTGAGGTATACTATGTACCCCAATTTCATTGGTTAATTCGCCAATGAAAACGGCCAAGGTTTGAGCCCAGTTCATCTTAACTGTGATTAGATAATCAATAACTGGCCTCTAACTGCAAGTAGAGCAGCTGATCTAGGCTCGGGTTGAACCCTAGAGGATGATTTTAATTTTATCAGATTATCGGTTTTAGTTACACCAATGTCGATTCGACGAAGCGATGGCTTGTAAACACCGATCAATTGATTCACTGACTACTCGTTTACTTTGTCCACTAGACGGTGATTCGTTTTCCCACCTTCAGTGTATTTGAGAAATTTAATTTAGGAACTGTCCAATTTTTGGTTTTTGCACATCCCACACCAAAAATTCTTAGCTGTTTCGATTTTCGTGAAGACAAAATCTACTGTTAACAACCATTTTGGTGTCCATATCATTCATGACACAATTTTTGCGCCATCACCAAGCCTTTTTGCTCAATCGAATGCGTAACCAGCGCCAGTGTTGGCCTACATGCTGGAGAAAGCTTTTCTAGCAAGCTGTGTTTAAAAATAGACTTGGTGTTAACGTAATCAAACGTTCTTTTTTCACAATCTCCTGGTAGCTACCATTAATCGGCAGAATTTTCCCAGTTTTAGTTACCATGGCTCAAATTCTACCTCAGTTATATTTGACTATCTTCAAGTTTCATTACCAACTTCACTGTTTGAGACATAATCACTTTAGTTCCATCTAAAGAACAATATTTTCTGGCAATTAAAGGAAGCCACAGGAGGTAGTTGTCTCGTTTCCAACGAGGGAATGTTGATTTAAAAGACGCAACGGAAAGGGTTGCTTAAAAACCCTGATGTTGTGGAAGGTAAAAATCGGTGTGCGTCAAATGAATGGGACCAGAGAGGTTTCAGTGGCTGGAAAATGGGTCCATGTGAACTATCTCCAGAGGATCTGGGACGGCGTGTAGTTTTTTTTTGAATCACTGCTTCTTGACGCCGTCTAACAACCGACGGGAATATTGCCTGTCGAACGGTCAAATACCTACCCCGGCCGAATTCGCCTTTTGAAAGCAGCTCTGAATCAAGACGAGCCCGCCAACTCATTCGCCTTGCTGAAGACATGTCATGTCCTATTTAAAAATGTCCTAGCAATTAAGTTGACCCTTAGAGAAGGACCCCACATAGACGCAATGCTTCACAACCGGTCAATCAGTTCAGGAACATCTGCTGTGGCCAAAAGCAGTTTTGATTTAAACGCGATCCTCATAGGTGGACAGAAAAATATGTCGTCTTCCATCACGCTACTGCTCGACACACCAAGCATGTCTGGGGAGCGAACGGCTGGGATATATTGCCTCACACTCTAATTATCATTTTTCTGGGCAATTCAGAATCATGCGGACACTCTTAGGTTGACATTTGTATCCCTTTTGCACGAAGCAAGCTTTGATATAGTGACACGTGGCTTTTCTCCGTATGGCCTAGATTACCAATTAATGTCGTAGTGTTCGTGATCAGCAAGTCAATTCACGTTCCCATTGGTTGACAGAAAGGGTCAGCATACCAAACTGTCCGAATTTTGATTGGCTGATTTTGCTGCTTAAAGTGATCACCTACTTTGCGAAAGACAGAATCATTTAGAAAATAGTCGATCTCCCGTCGTTTTGCAGAAATCTTTGATGTTAGTTTAAAGCCTACAGAAGTCTAAATGTCACATTTTCCACTTTTCGACGCAAAATCAAATTTGACGAAGCGTTAAAACAGAACACAGAAAAGGATAGATGCTCATAAAAGACGGTTTTCCAAGACAACAACAATTGAATCTTGAACTTACGATGGCGTTCAAGAACACTCGGTTTAGACACACAGCATGTCTGGGGAAGGCATATCATCTCGCAACCGAAAATGGCGAATAATTTGATCGAGAATTGAGTTGACTCCTAAGAAACTACTTCGCCTAGACGTTCAAATGTTTACAACGACTTCACTGTAGCGACGATTTTTAAATTCAACGAGAAAGTTGAGCCCGATCGTGGATCACACTCTAATCGTGGGGCTGAAGTTGCACTCGTGTTAAATTGAGCACAGTTAACTCCTGTCCCCAGTTATCAGGCTGTTGTCAAAACTACCAGCGAGTGGATTCCCATTGTCAAGTGATCGGTAGTTCGGTGCCTTCAACGGAGATGGACTTGCTGAAACAGCAACTTCTGTCCCGAAAACGTTTTCATTCCAACCTCACGAACAGTAAAAACCGATTTCAACAGACTGCTACCTCGAAGTCTTTATAAACCATGTCCATGGCAATCGTAGTTCTTGTGACTAATAATTGTAGGTTCTCCATGTAAACTGTCCATAAAATTCCAACATTAGTGAGTGCCCTATGTTGTGCTGGCCCCATTACTGCTCGCTGTCTGCACAGTAACACGATTTCACTAACTGAGGATGACTTTAACGCGAGCGCAAGGCGGTAAATCTTGCTTTTTCGTAACTCCTTGGTAGCAATTAGACGTAATTTATGTGCTCTCACTTTGGAAAGAATTTTCCCGCTAAATTAACGCTGCCTACTGGAAGAGTTTGGTTTCCGAAAATCGCACACTATTTCCCTTTTCCCAATATTAGTTGAATTTAGTAGAGTCGGCATATTAAATTTGAAAAGCTGGCAGTGAAAAATGGTAGCTCTTTTGGGTTTTATGTGACACTCAACTAACCCATTGTGTGTGATCTTGAAATGGAAGCATATTTTTGGTGGTTCACGATACTTGGAGACGTAAAAACAAGCGTTGGATCATCGCAGGTATTTTGACACGGAGGAATTTGGAGCCTGAACAAACCAGTCTACACTGAGGGGGTTACGTTTGCCCGTAGCCATGAGAAAACCACTCAGATAACGGTACCAGATCACTTATTGACGCTAGAATCAACCTTACCAACACACTGAGAATTGGTGACAGGGCCACCTTCAACAGGATTTAACTGTGCCAGGTAAACCAGAAGTACAATTTCAACCTCGCGAATTCAATGTGCTTCCCACGTCGTGGATAATTTTCTTGTTCCACTTTTTAATCGTCAAAACAGTAAAATCGCACGAATGCCATTTCCGATTGTGATCTCCTTAGGCACCTACGTCATTCTCCAGCGTTCAACTCCGGATCGGATCAAATTGCGAGACATGTCTGGTTAAGAGGTCAGGTGTCTTACTGTTCGAAAAACCAAATCAGAAAATAGGCTTTGTATCGTGAATAGCTTATGTCTTGAGTTTCATTGTGAGGTCAAACGTCACGTCGCGCTTCACCTAAATTTACAACATCCGCAATGCGTGTTTTGTCTATTTGTGGGGGTGCATCTTTTGCTCTATATCGATAACCCGTAATATCTCCACCAGCCAATCACGACATTGTCTTCACAAATTTATCGATCTGCTATCTCAAATTACAGCTGGCGGGTGTGGCGCTGGTAGTGGCAGGGTCGTGGGCAGTCTTCAACATCTCCTCGTTCTTGAAGGCGTCGGCTTTCGCACTGGACGCCGACTTCGCCAACCACGAACTCTGCCACAACGCCGAGTTCACCCAGACACTGGCCTACGTCTGCATCGGCTTCGGCCTATTCGTCTTTATGGTAGCATTCTTCGGCTGCTGTGGTGTTGTCACCGACAGCTACTGTCTCCTCATTACGGTGGGTTTCTACGCCTTCCATTTTGAATGTTAATTTAGGCCTTAACGCCTTAGTCATAAACTCGCACACCTCAGTGATTGGGCAATTTTATTTCTCAGCCTGAGGATTGCAATAATGGTAGTCTTGGCAATCAGTTTGCGCCAATTCGCTTAATGCTAACTTTATGTTTGCGTCACGTTGACTTCGCGCCATAAAGTTTGCGGATTTTAAACAAAGGCGTTTCATACTTTGTCCCAGGAGAGCAAAACATCTTCGATTGTGCCTGTATGTTAAAAAAAGGACATTTTTGTAAACATCTATTTGATTCCAGGCATTCTCGGAAAACGTAGATAGTAGACCAATGAAATTCGCGCGTCAAATTGAACTCGATGTCAGTTTTGGCGCAAAATCGATTTTCACGTGAGCGGTGTCGCTCTTAATCGATTAATGTAGAATCACAGCTCTCCTGGATCAGTGCAATTTGTTATGAACCCTGATTGTTGACATGACGTCTATTTTCACCAAAGATTGCGATTAGTAGGAAATTTGAACAACCGGTGCGTAGTAAAACTGCATGCCATTAAACCCAGAAACCCGTTAGTGGACTTTGCACCGGAAGTCAATCTCGCACAAGCCCACCCACACGACAAGCCACAATTTTCTGAGCGTTGTTGAACCCAGTTGTCACTGCTTTTGCCACTTTTAGTACGCTGTCATCGTCAGCTTGCTCTTCTTGGCCAAGGTCGTCTCTGTCCTCGTTTTCCTCCTGCTGGGTGACAAGGTAGTCTTCAAATCGATCGGTTCTACCACTGTGATTTTTAATCGTAGAGCAAAAACTTGTGCAGAAAAAGTACATCTAGCTTACAGACAACATATGTTGTTGCGTCTGTTAATCAAGAACGTTTGACGTTTTTTCTTTGATTGGTTGGCCTTAGGAAACTACGAATCGAAAAAAAACTGCCTTAAAGTCAGCGTTGTTTTGTGATTGACTAAGCCACGTAGCTAAACCGGAGCGTCCTGGTTTTTGTTTAAATCGATAGTAAATTTAAACAAGAGCTATTCAACACGAGATGTCTTGATGCTGCACCATTACTTTCGCCAAGTTGGTCTGAAGTGTTAATTTAATTAACTATTACCAAAAGCTCAGATTCACGGATGGTTGAGATAAAACGTGTTGTTTGAGTGTGAGATTGCAGCATTTTAGCGCGATGTTCACATGGAAACCCGTCCTTTTTGGATTCATCTAGTGTTTTTTTTTTGAAATTTTACAGCACATCCACACACCCACCATGCTCCTCTCACGCATTAATCGTCTCTTCACAATTTCGACTTTGACCTTGAACAAAGCCCATCAACCAATCAGAATCAAGATTGGAATTTTATAGCAAGAAAGTGCCCTAATGACACAGAAATATCAATAATTTAGTAAATGTGTGATGCATGATCCTAAAAACGTAGACACTAGAGCGGCAAATCAATAAACGGCATTGGTGTGACCCCAAGTAATATATATCTTCGTATCTCGCAAGATATCCCCAATCGTTGTGGAGAAAATGCTGGAAAATTTCTCGGCCAACTACAAAGGATACCTGGGAATCACTAATCACGGCGATTCAATGACGTACTCCCAAGCAATGGACACGGCTATGATAAAAGTAAGTGAGTACTACCGCGCGGTGACTTCTAGCTCGAATGCTGCGGTTTGTACGGTCCCCAGGACTTCGAGCAAGTCGAGACCTCGGCGCTATGGCACAAGGAGGGTCGAACCTACGTCGATTCAACGGGCCAAACAATCGTTGGTGATGCCATCGGCTTGCCCATTGCGTGTTGTCAATTCCGCAATCGAAATTTTCCAATGAACTGTGCGTTCGTAAAACAAAACCGCTACTTTAAATTAATCAGTAGCTATTATAATTGGTGGCTGTCCTTCTTTTAGCTACGTACGCCCAAATGCACCGGAACATGAAAAGTGCTCAATGCCCAGTAAAACCAATCTCAGCCTACAACAAAAGAGGATGCATCGAGGTGGTCTCCTCCGCCCTGAGACAATACACCGTCGTGATTGCTGTCACGCCTGTGATAATCGCGGTTATCGAGGTTGTTGGTGTCATTCTGGCGAGCGCACTTGCTCACGAGGTAAAACAGGATGTGGACCAGATGTACTACTAGCCACAGAGTCAACTTTCACGTCACCGTTTGTGCCAGAGTGCCTTACCCTGCTCCGAGATCGCTACCAATACAACACTCATTTACATTTTTACTACACACCCCATGTACACATGAATTGCTGATCTGAGAATTTGGTAAAAATGGTGGAACTTGCCTACGTGACTTCACTTTTAGAAAAATAGGAGCGCTTGTTCCATTTGTGGAAGCCCTGTCTTTGTCCCAACATTAGAAAATGAAGAATAAGGCGATTTAGGGAATCGGTCGGTGACCGAGATACTCAGTAACTGGAATGAAATACAAAAATTGCAGATCAGACAAGAAAGATCTCACAAGGTGTCATCTGGTGGGTGAATGAGGTTAGTAAGTATATCACAAAGAACTTTCCTTTGGGCGTAATCGACATACGGTTGTAGAAGGGTGGCTGTCAACTCAAAGCCATTGACATCTTCCAACTGATATGACATCTATCGACGGCAAAAATGAAGTCTTCCATACGCGAACTTACAACAAGGGATCTGAGGAGAAGGACTAAGTCACGATCCATATAATCGATGACAGAGGTTTTAGCCGATTCCTTGGCATCATCAGTGTACGCGAGGAGAGACAACTGACCATCACCCACAAGTTCCTCGGATTTCGGGGGCTAAAAACCAGTTAGGCAGCTTGGTGGACTAACCAAAACTGTCAGAACGAGGAGTACTCGAAACACCTCGATTCGGTGCAGATCATCGAGAAATAGCTCAATCTCATAACCATGGGTTTCTAAGACCAAAATTGTCAAAATTAAAGCACAAACCACACGCGTCTTGAATTAGCGTTTGCATCTTAAGTATGGTATTGAGGGCGCCGGGATAATCACCTAAAAGTCTGTGAAAAAACGCGAATTCTTACGCGTAAATAACTGGCATTTCATGCACTTGAAAAGGACGTGCATTGAACGCGGTGCATCACGACAGAAAATGTCTGCGGCGTGACTAAGTACTGCAATAGCTTCTGAGAAACGCTCGAATTTCTTTAAACACTTAAACTAAATGCGTTAGTAAGGTACCATTAAATTGTCGCCAACGTAAATGTAGCAACTAGCAGCAGATGTGAGTAATTCTATGGACTCGAAAATCTAAAGCGGTTAAGCGTGGAGAGAGGAACCTTTGCAGCTTTGAGACAACAGGAGGTAAAGCACTCGAGAAATTCGCCTACTGAAAACGCACTTGTGATTTGAAGATTTTCTTCTGCTTTTAAAAAGAGACGACCGGCTTCCATTAAGGCAGAGGCCTCACCGGGATAATTATGGACATTGGCTTCGCACCTGGAAATAAAATTACAAAATTTCTTCGTACCTCGCTTTTCCGAGAGTAAATATGGCAGCGTACTCAAAACTATCCTCAGCGGCTAGTGTTTTAGCAAGGTAAGCTAATGCAATTGATTGAGAAAAATGTGAAGACGAATCTACCGAAATCATCCCTAGCTTCAACAACATTTGGCTTTCGAAATATTTTCCTAATTGTTACACATTAATAGGTGATCTACTTTCGGAGTTTTGCTGAAAAATCCTTATACAAATTAGCATAATCAACAGAGGGATTCATTGGCCGACCATTTAACCACTTAGGTTAGATTAACCAAGACTGAAAGGCTTTTAAGAGTAACCAATTACGACATGGGGAGTAATTATGACTACAAACACAATAACCGCAGAAAACAGACTAAAAGTAAAAGTTAGTAAGAGTATCTTTAGGCATATTTGTGCCATTTATACATCATAAGCAGGCATTAAATAAATCACGAAAACTGTGGTCTTAGTCGAGATGATTTGTTAGGAAAAGAGATAGCGTTAAACTCGTCAGGATAAGCTAAAAAATCAAAGCACATCGGAAAATGTTAATTTAAGGATGTAATCAGGATGATGGCAAAAATAATGCCGGATTCATAAAAATGGTTCATTAAATCAGAAACATTAAACTAAGGTTAATCTTCATAAACACTTCATGCCAATGGTTCTACTATGACTGGTTATCTTTATACACATTACCTCGAAGAATTTTTGCCAAATCATTTCTTAATAGAGATCCGACTGTGACAGTATGATCAGTAAGACATTATTACAACATACATTCGTTTCCAGGCACGTAAGTGTAAAGAATAGAAAACGAAAAACTTAAATTCCATTAAGCATGAACATTGAAATCAAACGAAAGATAGCGGTACATAGTGCGCGTCGAATATCGAATGGAGCACAAAAAATTAGAACAAACCGTTTGAATGTTGTCAATGGCAGAAATGAAACAAGAATCGTGATTTTAACCAAAAAAGATTATATGTAATACCCTTCATCTTTTTGGGTACAACAGGAAAGGTTTTTTCAAGAGGATGTAGTCACAACGTCAAGTTTTTACTCCAAATAACCTGTTGATTAAGTTGCTTTTAGAAACAGTGTGTTTGACTAATGCTGTTAGGAATGTTTTCTAATGTGTATGTATCAAATTAAGTGACCCATTAAGTGTTTTAGTGGTTAGTGCTATGACGACGGCTCTCACTACCTTTTTAAAATTAGTTTAGTACATCATATGTTTTGTCTATGTTCTTGTCATGCTAAACATTAAACCATTATTAGAATTCAAGCTAAGCGCAATGATTTTGTAAAATATTTGATGATTTAATTTGGGAACCTTGTCTAGACTTGTGCTCAAATTAACTGTGACTATTTAATTGCCAAAGTGAAAGAAAAGAATCACTTTTTTAATGGCGCTAGACTGATCGCATATATTGCCGTTGTAATGGTTTGCACTGCACCTGCTAATTAATTATTTGGGTCTCAAAAATATTTGAATATTAACATATTTTGTTTTTGGACTTTATTTCTTGGTAGAACTTCAGTACTTCATGATGTTGTATGCTAATTTTTGCAAACTTAACGCGCTTATTATCCTAATACTGTTTCTAACGAGACAAATGCATTGGTCTGTAGTATTTTTTTGAGCAATATCATCTGAAGGGATCACAGTGATCGTTGCAAAATCTGTCCCAAATGGCGAATTGAATGTTGGCGTTGGTATCTTTGTTTCAACGTTAGGCAACATGGTAGTTTTGGAGGTCAAGTTTCATTATTTTTTGGCTTTGCAACATGCATTAATAGCCATATTAAAAGTATAAAATTGCCCTCTGCTAATAAAGTCATTTGTCCTTTACTTAGTCCGAATTTACATTTGACTTTTTAATAAATTTAGTTCCAGAGCATATTCTTAAACTATTTAGCTATGTCTGCCCCGTTTTCAAATACGCGTTTGCGTGTGCCACCTGGATTTGCAAATATCCTGTGGTGTTTCTCTCGAGAAGTTTTACGACTTCAGCCTACCGACATTCTTAAATTTGGCATGGAATACTTCGACTACTTGCTCCGCCTGCGGTTGGGTATGAAAATGTGTAATTCAGCAATATACTTTAACAGAAACTGGTGAAGAAGATGTTGCGAAACTCGGAGTTATGCTTGATGACAGATACTACAACAACCGTTCGTATATGGTAGGTTTGTCCCCATAGGTGCCAAGAGTTGGCTAAGAAAATAATCTATTTTGCCAATTGCATTCCTTAACCGACTTGTAATTAAATCCGTGCCAAACATACGGCTAGCCACACTAAAGTCTACATTAGTCATCAGAAATTTTTTTATAAAAATCAAGATGTCATGCTAAAGTCCTTTAATTCTTGCTTTAGATGTCAACACCCTGTCCTCACCCAAAGAGAGATAGGCCACGCCCGGATTACCTTGAAGGCTGCAATCCTTAAAAATTATTAAATTGCTGATTTGTTTCTTGGCAATTATACCACGAACAGATGACTATAGGACGGTAATATATAAAAAAAATTTACAATCCCCTTCTAATTTGTTTCCCTCGTTACTACGTTCTGACTGGTTGGATACGCTGTTTTAAATGCCTATGGATTAGAGGTTTACCATAATAGTGCTTCCAAGTAATCTCAGTTTTGCCGCAGTCGATGTTGCACTCTTTGATATTAGTTGGAATAACCGTGGTTCGACTCCACATTGATTGGTTAGTGCTACAATCAGCAACAAAGTGATTGGCGCATTTGCAACCAATCAGACTTAGGTAGTTTTGTTGAAATCATTTTCTTAATAGATAAAATTGAAGATTAGTAAGAACGCAATTTAAATGTTAAATGTATTAAATGTATTTAAAATGCAATCAGCCTTAACTGGATTTAGACCATGAAAACTCTCTCACGGTTATGCAGCTGCTAGCGACAACAAACTGGATACATTCGCGTACGCGTGTTTGGAATTATTGCAGCATTTAACTATTAGGAAATTAAAACATTCGATGCTCAACAGGCATAACTGTTTGTTGAAATAGCGTAAAAGTCAGTATCTAGTTCATTACTTTCAAAAAAAGAAGCCGTCTATCTTTTTGGAAAGTCGTGCGTTTTGACCAACAATTTCGTGTTAGTAACCACAAAAAAAACAAGATGCGCCCAATTCACCTCGCACTAATTCTACTGTCACCTAGGCAACCATTTTAGTGAATGTTTTGCTTCTTCAGACCTCTAATTAGAGTTTCAGCTTCCTGCTGAGTAAAAAATTAAAAACACCTTCGTCAGCACTCGCCTCAAGTTACACCCGTACATCGGACGAATTTGGGCATTCATTGCGCGCACACACGGTGACCACAACTCACTTTGCTATTGATTTTTACCGTTATCGATTTGGTGACTGTTTGTGACCAATCCGTGCGCTTGGCGGAGCAAATCTAGTTAATTAAAACAAAAGTATTTCCATAGTTGTTCATGACTAATGCAATCTGCTTAGTGGGCTTAAAAGCAAGCGACCAAAAATTCAGCATATCTCGATGCAAGCTGTACACACACACGCACGCACACACGTAAGTTATGACACAGTTAATAATTTAAACGCAACCACAAATTCCTTGTAACTACTAGTAATTGCGTCCTTTGAAGTAAACCACTTTGAGTCCGCTGAGCTGGTGTTTTAAGCGACAAACAAAATAAAACAAGAGCTAATAATTTGTGAGATGTCACGGGCGAGTTTAGGTGTCAGATTCTGGGCGAAGTTGTTGTGGTCCAAAACTGTTTCAGATAACCAATGTGACAAAAGCTGTGTTTATGACGTCTTTCCTAATTTTTCCATGTTATCCTCTCGTGATTGTTATCATTATCGTTGTTTATTTAGCAACTGACGTAAAGCGTCTCTATTAACCATGAAATTACTTAAATTTATTTTGCTCCTGACTAAAATCTTCTAGGAAATACGAAATTAAACCATAATTTGCCTAAATTGCGTCATTTGGGACATGATCGTCACAAATTTACTTCAACACATATTTAAGCATATGTGAATACTGCTCCGATTCATAATCACAATCGAAGCAACAAAATAAATCAAAATGGACACCAGTAAACATTATGCCTGTTCTCTTTCCCGTTCATTTCACCTTTCAACCGGTGCTTTCCGCTAGAGGTCTCTAGCGAATGTGTGTAATCCAAGACGTCGTCCAAAATACACTGATTTGGCATCAAATCATCCTTGAACTAACTAGAGCTCTGCTAATTTCTAAAAATTCTCTGCGAAATGCCCCGTTTTCCTTTAAATTTTGCCATTTAAATGAATTTCCTCTGACGCTATATTTTAACTTCGTGAGAAGCACGCAGTAAAATAGCCCATCACGTTAAAATCTGAAAAAAATGTGGTTAAGTATATCAAAATGACGTTCTTTTATTCACCACATTAATTCCTAATTCGTGCATATGTAATTTTTCATAACCGATTGATATGCAAACCAGATTGGTCCCAGGTTCAATCTCATTGGCCGACTGAACAGCCAATTAGATTTGAGCAGTGAACTGAAATTTGATTCGCATTTCTTAATTTCCTCCCAAATTTGACTAACTAAATTTTACCACGAAGTTGGCGAGGCTTTTAGCTATGGAAAACTGTCACAAGGTTAGTGGCATATCCTTCACCTGTGATTTTCCTTTCTAAAAAAAACTTTCTTTCACACCAAATTGGGTAACTAAATGTTAAAAGATAACAATGTTTTTACACAAAACTAATTAATTTATCCTTATATATTGATTTTAAAGGTACGTCGTGACAAATTTCGCCAATTTATTTTGAGTGGTTTAACTTTAGGCCCCAGAAACCGAGGAGGCAATCGATATCGACTTGAATGACCCTGAGGTCGAAAAAGCCGCCGTCAAAATTCAGGCGCAGTTTTCGAAACTCAAAAAAGCCAAGCAAACGAAACCGTGTGTGGAGGTAAGTTTTATGTCAGTGCTTTAAAATATATAGCACAACTATTACCGAGACACTCTACGACACATCACTGCAGCTTAGTGAAAATGTCCGCAGTATACAATTTGTTGTAGATTTTAAAAACTGGTGGATGTGACCTTGAAAAATACACATATTTGAAAAGCGAATTTGTAGATGCAGTGTTTTAAGTAGACGGTCGAGTTAACTCCGTAGTACCTCCCAAAGAATCAGAATAATAGTAGACGTTCTAAGTAGCATGCAGCTAGTAGTATATGCTTAGCTCGGTTTGAAATGCGGGAATTAACTCTGTGTAATTACTGTAGGCCTCTGAACCTTCAGAAGAAAATTAGCGTAAGTGCCTTGCTTTTGGAGCTATTTACACCGAAAGCCATATTTAATTAGCAAATTTTGTTTGGTTTTCTTGTTGAAAAAAAGGCAAAATTCTGTCTCTTGTAGACAACCACCGCTACCTCCTCTTAGCATGGATCATGTTTCTTGCGAACGCCTGCATGTTCATTTTAGCACCTAAGAAATCGTGTTTTTGTCGTAAAAATCCACCTTAAATGTCAAATTATGTCGCAAAACCTACTATATAATAAAATTTGTTTTTTTAGAAAGAAAAAGTTTATTTGACAATGTGGTTAGCCGTGGGAACCCATTAAATTTTAATTTGACTCACTGTTTCTGCATTCACTTGACACCCCAGGGAATAGATTTAAACGAAGTACTTGTTTCTAGTTGAATTGCATCTTTCTAGTGGGTGCAACAGCATGAAAATTCCTTCTCGTTGGGTGAATTAGAACATTTAATTAAGAAAATTACAAACAAAGCTACGGTCACTGTTTGGGTGCCACTTTGGGCCAATGAGATTAGTGCGCGGTCAGTTTGAAAAGTGTAAAATGGTGTGCACGGCAGACCATTCATGGAGCATTGAGTTCTGGTAAATGCTGATATGTAATGCAGCAGATACGGCATGCCAAATTATGTGTTAGCCCTAGTTTGTTTAAATCGACAAAGATTATTGAGTAGGTGCACAAAGGGGGAGGTAAATTGTCCTTTTATCAAAGTAGCTAGGGTGTGGTTGTGTTGTCCGTAAGTTTTTCTTGTGAGTTGAATAGTTTGATGGGTTTTCGAGGGCCGAGGGTTACGTTACCATGTCAGTTGCGCCCAACATCGGACAAATAGGTCCCTGGCACACTGATTGGTCTAAAAAGTAATCAATTTAAACAAACAATTGGTAAACTTATTGCTCACAAAATCAGCAGTTACAGGAAGGCAAGAAATGCGGAGTTTGAAAAAATCGAAAAATCAACTTTAAAAAATATGAACTTCAAAAGGTTGAATCTATTTTCTTTGAGAAAAATATTTGTGAACACACTTAAGGTGGCATCAGATAAGAATGCTACTTCGTAGAAGCTTGTGGGGCTTTAGCAACACCGTCAACAACGAATTGTACTACTTTCGGTGAGTTGCCATGGCAACACGTTGTCGAGACATCGCCCATCCTGCCTGCCAACTTAGAACGTTTCCTGTTTACTGTGTCTTCAAACACAACCTTCCAAAAGTGGCTTTTCAAGTTGGAATAATTTGTGTAGAAAATGTTTTTGTTTTTTAACTCTAGGGCGATTTTTTAAACTGTGCTAAAAATGGCGGGCGAATCGTGACCTGACCTTGGTAGATGCGCTCTCATGGAGCCAATCATACACGACTTACTGGTTAGAGTAATTATAACCTGAATGTGCACTTACAGAATATGTACGTTACCGTCATTTCTGAGCCATATCGATTCGCCGCCATGCAGGTGTAATTGCCGTAGTCACTTTCTCGAATGTTCTTCACTTTCAGCAGGGAAATCACGTCAGTTACCTAGATACACGCAAATTAAGACGAATATTATTTGTTCTAAAAATTATATGCTACTTAAATCAATTCATCGACACCAGGTTCATCCAATTTGGATTATTGATTGCGAAATTTATCGATTTTTTCCCGCAAAATCGAACCCACATTAGTTCCGACAGCTCCGTAACTTCGCGTTTTCTCCAATTCGTACTTGGCACTGTCGTAAAGCGGAATGTTGTTGATCTTGGGGTCGTAGATGCCCTTGAACCATAGCAGATCGGGATCAGGATAACCGTTCACGATGCACTCCATTATAACGTCGTAGTTGCTGTCGCTTTTCTAGGGAAAGAGGTGGCACATGTTGCCTTTCAGCCTTCTTCAATGAAAAAAATCGCATTTCCGTGTTTAATTTACCAAATTAATCAAATTTTCGACGACTCCCGTGCCATGTAATTCAGCGGAATCAAACAATAATATGTTAGGGTGATTAGCTATCTGCGCGAAGGTGATTGGTCGGACAGCTCACGGTGATTGGTCAGAAATAAATGACCTTTTATTTGGGTTCGAATGCTCATTGGATAAGGAGATGATGGCACAACGATCCAACCTACCTGACCGTAGGCGCCCTTGTAACGTGCCAATCGAATTTGTGGTTTGTAATTGACCTCCAGCATCACATCGTACTCTGTTGAGCCATAAACGTTATTTGCAGCATGACAACGGTAGATGCCTCTGTCGAAACGGTTAACCTTCGGTATGTGCAACGTCTCGTTCTAAGGAAAAAAAATCAATTAATCGAATTAATTCACTTCGAAATGTAGAATAGCCCGGCACTGAATGGTGTCACGTCATCGCACGGTCGATATTCAAACACGCGCCGCAGAATTTCGCGCATTTAAACAACGGCGCTGGTTTAAATACTAAACTAAATCCGTCTGCCTCAGCAAATTACACCGTCAAATGCGTCACTTTCACATTCAATTCAATACTATTTGAAGTTTTCGGGTTTACAATGCTCAGAACCGGGACTTCTGTCGTGATAAGTACTAGTTACTTATTTCATAATAGTAGTCTTACTTACGTAAATTCTCTGAGGTGATCCGGGAAGATTGAGTGGTCGGCCGTTGGCTCTAGTCCAGCTGACACGCGGCGCAGCCGAGCCTTGGGCCTTGCACACCCACGTGAGAGAGTCACCTTCATCGACTATCTTTGATGCAAGTCCTGGAAGGATTATTGGCGCCTGCGTGACGATCAAGTCCCCGTACGCCTCTGGCCACAAGTGTCGTGGCAGTGATTCTAACAAGGCACAAACTCTGGACCAACTGCTCAGTGCAAACCAATAAGATGCATGACCTTGACAGACTTACTGATCTCAAGGACGCAGCGGTATCTCCCATTATCCGTAATGTCTGCAAATCGTACCTCTAGCTGGTAGGTCTGTAGACGGTCAACGTTCACACCAGGCATGTTTGGAGCGAAATCGGGTCGACCAGGGAAGAACCGAGCCTGGTATTTCTCCATACCGTACAGGCCAATTCGAACAGGTTCTAGAAGTTTCGTCCCAATGCTTATTTGCTTGTCCCCGTAATACCAACTTGCTTGCTGAAATTTTAAAAAAAAGTAATCAACGTTGTGTCGAAAAAAATTCATCACTTCTGTTTTCATCCAGATTGCAATCTGAAGTAAATCATTTATCCCAGGGAGTACATTAAATTTTGTCATTCAACTCCCAGCAACCAAATTGAAGCCCTCATTTTTGAACTTGAGTCAAGATTGATGAAATTTTATACTTTGGTTATTTAATGCAAAATGTAACAAAATCTTTAATTGCACCTGTTTTCGACAAACTGTTTTAACACTTATTAAGCAAGAATTACTTAAGAACGTCTACAATCAAAGCCAAATTACAAATGTGACCCAGTGAATTGTCATTATTTAAATGTTGGTACAATTTTGATGCATTGACCACATAATTTATTTTGCGAAAAGGTCATTCGTCATAACCAAATTTTAAGCGTAGAAAAGCATGCAAAAAGAGTATCAAAAAAATTCTACTAGTTGCAATAGCCGAAACTGGCTAGAGTATTTATGATATTTGATTAAAAATACTGTTCGTTTTTAAGAGCAAAACAAATTACGCCAAACCCCAGTGCAGAAATTATACAATCCGATGTCAATTAGCAACCCTGTGCATAATCGTAGGGCCAGGTTCAATAGATACAATATTTTGAGGTATAATAAGAATTTAGGAACTATATTAAAATAATTTGTATTGGTATGATTATACCAAAAATAAAAAAGACTGCAGCAAATATTACTTACATTCATTTGGGACTCCTCCAAAACCATTGTGCAATTTAAATAACCCGTGTTTTTTTCTTGAACTACTTCGACATTTATGGAGTCAACCACCTGTGGTATAAACTGGTTAACGCCATTACCTTAAAACTACAAGAACATTAAGTTGTATACCTGCATAAGTGGCTGCTACAGACAAAATTATCAGGCCGATGACCCGCATTGGGTCGACCTTGAAGTTAATTGATGCGGTATTTATAAAAAAATAAAACTAACTCCACAGTTATTTAATGAAAATTTGGCAATAAAAGCGACACTTAAGAAATTGCGTTCTAATTGAAAAGCGCGATTTTAGCGTACCGTGTTTTATGAAGTAAATTTCAGGGATTCCTGAAATTGACCACCGTTAAATGATACTAACCCATTGATTCAATGAATTTTAAATTAAATTATTTAGCCTTGTTTAAGGAATATAAACATTCTCCAATTTAACGTAAACAACAAAAATGTTTTAAAAACAGACTAAATGAGCTAAGAATTTGCGTTTTATAGTACTGAAGATAAATTTTTCAAAAAATGTTACAATCATTCTGTATTGTCAGTTAACGATTAAACTAATTATTTCTAATAAATTGGTCTTTTGAGGCTAAATCTCTTGCATTTATGTCTTTTTTCTAATTTGCCTGTTTTTCTTGTTACATTTTCATATATTTTTTCAGGTTTTTCTCGAATTGTTAAAACTTGACTTGCAATGGTAATATCATAATGTTTTTGTTTTTATATTGTGAATTTTTCTACACTTGGAACTTGCATTTTGCCTTAACTGAGTATTTATTCAAATTTTTATTATGATATACCAGTTGTTTTAGCATGGACATTCAACTCAATTATCGATTCTGTGGGGAAAAATAATATTGTACAGCCCCTCTTCATCTCATCACACTTTAAATAATGTTATGAGGTTTTGGTAGATGTAATCATAAAAACAATTTTTTATTGCTGTGCATGCAAAATGGTAAATATATTTTACCTGAATGATAAATCCATTCATATTTGTATTTTCTAGTTTGGATTACGATCTTTACGGTTTTTTGGAAAAATCAGATACAAGTTTACTGAACATTTTGTAATACCTTACGCCAATTTGTGATAATGTCTCCTTTAGGGTTCACAAATGCCATGTTTTAAAGATTATTTTAATATCTACTCCGGGATTTTTACATTGTTCTCTAAATTTTAATAAAAAATTATTTTTTTGATAGACGAAAAATAAAAAGTTAATTTCGGTAGCTTTTCGTGATACCTAGCAATAAATGGAAAGATTCACTAACTATAAATCGCTGAGGAATCCAAATCATTTTACCAGATATAAGTTGACTCATTATCGGAAACTTTTCTCTACTTGTATTCAGTGAACACCATAAACTACCTGCCAATTATGAGCACTCTGCTGTTTACTGTGATGAATTCCATTGATGCATATGTTCTCTTGTCATGAAACTTATAATAATATGTCGATTAATTATTTACGCTGGGTTCTTATGCACTTGATTCTGGTAATTTTCCTAACGAACAAAGCGGCACTAAAATTTTATGTTAATGTATAATTCCATGCGTCTGGTCTCGCAATTTAATTTTTTTTAAATCATTTGTTTGTCTCGATGCAGTTCAAAATCAGTATTATTCATTTTTCGAAATGCTTTCTTAACGTAGTTGCTTGACCAGACGAAAGCCCATTTGTAACTGATATTTGACTGAGTGTCAATCAAGAATTTATAGCGACCAATTCTGGTATTTTTTTCCCCTTTTAAAGGCTGAATTTAAGTGATTAATTACCTTCGAGGTACCATCACTATTTTACGATTTACATTTCCCACAAATTTAGTGCTGGCACAAGCATTTTGTCAATGATTTGATTAACACATCTACCAGTGGGAACAACTTGAATCCAATTGCCATAAGTTAGTGATCTTAATTTCACAGTAACCCAAGAGAATATCCACACCATTTTTTACCGTTTATACACATTTTTCAAGTGTTGGAATATGTCTTCTGACTAAATAAGCGGGGGATATTGGAGAACCCATTAGACGTTCGTGTGAAACTATTTTTTGAACCACATTGCACCAAAACGATATCATACACTTATATCCACAGACACATTCTCACACAAAACTTTTGTGGTTTCTTAACGATAAATCAAGGTATGGTTCTTACCGCTGACAGTTTGGAGAGTACCACACGAAATGAGTCATTAATCATTCGTTCTCACCACAAAGCTAACACTTTGATAGCTGCTTTACAATTGTCTAAACGCAACATTCATTGCAGTTGTAGATGTTTTCACTTCTTTTGGAAAGAGTCTTAAAGCTGCAAAAATCGAAAACAGAGTGTGATTTGATCTCTAGCGTATTCTCCGTCGTGTCTTGTGACTTCTACACAGCGGCCTGCAAATTTTTCGAGGCCGCTGAATTCAAAAATAACAGTCTGGAAAATTTAAATTGACAAACCCGTCTTCGGAAATGAAGTGATTCAATGGTTACTCACTTTATGAACGTAGAACTCTGGAACTGGTTTTGGTTAACATGGATTTTCTTACAAAGGAGGGTGCTTTCGACTCTCATCACTAGTGAGGTTAAAATCACCAATCGGGATACTCGAAAATCACGACAAAGCTATCATTTCTGGCCTCGCATTTTCCCTGTACACAGTAGCTCTCTCGTGGACAGTTTTAACGGCTGTACACTTCAGCCCAATTAAATGCGCGATAACGCCTTGCAATCAGGGAAGCCTGGAGTCAGATTTTCGTGGAAGAAGCGGTCGGCGTTATCTTTCTATCCTCACATGGGCCCACCATCCCCGTACAAGATTCATTGAGAATTCAGTATTTAGAGTTTCAGATGAGATGGTTAATTATTGTCCTGCGTCTGTGGATAGACGCACGTAGTTTTCAGAAGCGCAGTACTCTAATTTCGAGTCAAAATATTCACGATTTCACGTTTGATGTGATTCACAATCTGGCTAAATTTACACCGCATGATCAATGCTAGTTCTAACGTGAAAAAAAAATTTTGTGGTCAGTTCTATTGCCTTTTATAAGTACGCAGTGTTTTTAAAATCGGTCTCTAGAAATTTTAAACAAACATGACAATTTGGCGTGCTTAATTTGGGCATGAAAGATCTGCTTTCCCATCGTTACATTTTGATATAGTAAAGAAGACATTGTTCACGGACAAGGGATCGGAAAGTTGATTGGTCGAGGTGATTCTGCATTCACGTCCTCAAGGTCAACCTCATTATCAATTCATTTTTAACCAACGCATTTGTGCCGTGGCGTTAACCCACACAAGCTTTGCAACCATTTAATCTAAGCTTACCGAAGTGTGGAAAATTTTGTGGTTGTGTGATTACAAGTGTTCCCATGATTCACTTACTGAAACAAATCATTGCATGTTTGTAATTTACATTAGAATACAGAAGAGCAGTTAAAATTTTACTCAAAGCAGATAAAATTACCAGTTTAAAGGCCTAGCTTTTAGAAAATTTTAATTTAGCCTTGTGTAATGCAATTTATCCAAAGATGGCTTTTATAGCAGACACGCGAAACTGGTTTGAAGACAAGACTTCCTTGATCAACTCCAGATGTGATGCTTGGAACGATTTCATCACGAGGGATACTTTTTCTTTGAAGTCTGCTGAATAGTCCCCACACAGGCATCATCAGTGTGTAACAGTAGCTGTTTTTTCGTCAGTAGATAGCGAAAGAAGTTCAACTTCTTGTCTGATTGGCTGATCCTAAGGAACCAGCTTCATTTTCAGGCAACATGGTTTTTCCGGCTTCGGGTTTATTTCAGGGATCGAAAATTCTTCTCCCATTTATATTTTAACTGTATACAGTGTACCTGGATGTTATGTTCACTGGGGTTAGCAAAGTCGTTGCCATCAGGTGCTAATTCACACCATGAAAACACACAAAACAGGCGACCTCAAATGTGCACTTTATCCACAATTTAGTCTTTTCTTTCCGAAAGTGCATATTTAAATTCCTTCAGAAATGCCGGTGAAATTGGTTTTCGTCGATCAAGAAGACTTGACCTCAACTGACAAGCATTTCATTTTGCTTTTTGCGAAATTTTAGTACCTTAGTGCTAATTTTCTCGATTAATAACTGCACACTAGCATAGCCACTAACAGTGGCCTGAGATTTTGCAAAAGTTTATTGGATGAACTGCATAAAATGTGCTCAAAATTCCGCAGCCACGTGGACCAATAAGAGGCCGAGATTTTTGGCTGGCTAGGCTCCACACCAAAAGCCATTTGCGCCGCGAGTTTTAATCTTCGCGCTGCCTGCCACGTGCAACGCGCGTGGGTTAAAGCGTGCCACCGTGTGGGGTGATCGTTAGACTTGACGCCCACTCACTCGCTTCCTATTGGCTGCCTCAGTTCGCTAAGGCGCTTCAACGCACCACCACACTGGTAGCCAAGTTTGTTGGAAAAGTTTATTGTATTTTTAGGTCAAATCGCATTTGTTCCTTGCGCCATTGTGGCCTTGGATATTCCTGCCTCGAACAGGTTTCGTTTTTGTAGACCAACACAGAAGCAGTAACATGGCTTTTAGCTAAATTATTACGCGCCATCAGTAAATTCACGGCGCATTTAGAGTAAATACGCATCATTGGCCATAATATGATATCGGAAACCGGTTGACTTATAGTTATAACCAAGTGATGCATACTTAGAGGTGTTATAACACAGTAAATGAAAAATTGGGCAGTTTAAAAAAATAGAGGTAAGTTACGGGCACCGTTGACCAATCAACAACCAATCACAGACCTGGCAGTGTTTAACGACTAAATTTTTTCACGGGAAACTACGACTTAATGTCATGGGGAGTGATTCTGTGTCGAATGTCCACACCGCACCAAAATGCAAAATCAGCCAATTAAATATAGCATTCGTGGTTGTGGTTTGCGCAGCTTCCCTCGAATAGTTTTGTACCTGAATGGCGCACCGACTTACGTTTTCAGAAAGCTGTATTTCGACTAGTACCACAGAATTTCGTCGTAGTAAACGTCATTCGTTTTACACATCGTGAGTCAACCGAAGGAATGCGAAAATGTGGTGGTCTTTTCCCACACCCCCTGGGTCTCAACCACGGCTAATTGACACAATTTCGGACTTAAAATGAAGCAAATTTTTCACATACCGAATCCCCGAAGCTACTAATTGGTAGGGTTATGTCAGATCCTAGTTAATGAAATAGTATATTACGAGGCCTCGGTTCGTGGCATCAACATCAGTTGTCATAACAACGACAATCAAAATGTACCCTGAGGACTGGACGCTGAAATGGTTCATTGTGAGGAAGCGACATCACTACCACGTTTGCATTTAACTACCCCAGTTCTGTCTCCTACACTTCCACACTGGTGGCATTTCTCTGCATCACTCTTCTTCTTCTTCTTCTTCGTGAACATGGACGGTTCAACGTACTGGCGACAAGAATTCATGTCTACCATGAGACCATGGCTGAGGCGATATCGTGGTTTACCTCTTCAGTGTACATCTTCACAGCAACATTGTAATTGGTGTGCGGAGGTAGTATTAATGCTAGAGTACCTCTCAGGGGAGGCCTGAGATTATGGGGACTCCGCAGCTGATTGGACAAACCAATTCCGCTGCCGTGGACCGAGTTGGTCCCTTGACATTTTCATATTACGCGTCTGATCAACGGCTGGCAATTGTTGGTGGCATGTGGGTCATCGACATATGGAGTGTTTGTTTAAAAATCCACTGCTATCCACAATGAGTGTTTGGGAATCACCAAAACCCTGTCTATTCCACTCCAAGACGCGCTAGTTTGGCACCACGCCAACTCATTATAGCGCGCTGCTTCGGTGCAGTTCGCTGCTTGTGTTTGCGAATTTTCGTCGACGAAATTATTAAGGCGTGCACACGAAAAGAGGGTTTTATGACTGTTTACGGAACAATTTTAGTGCCGTGGAGTTTTCAAGGTGATTCCTTTTCAAATGGACTGGAATTTGTTGGTAATTACAATCCTTGTGACGGGGTTTACGATGCCTAATTATAAGCCTTCATAATGCTATAGAGGAGGTCGCTCATTTTACACGCTTTGCGCGACAATCTAGTCAATTTTATGCATCATTTGTCAAACTGTTTATCTAGACGTCTCCCTTCAACGATCCAGGGATAAGACGTTGGTATTCGCTACCGCTTAAATAAGTATTAAGTAGGGACACAGCATAACGTAACACCGTTTGCTAATATGTCTGGTTTAAGATTTATTCAAACAAATTTACAAATTGGGCTGAACCAGGGAACAGTTATCAGAAGATGATCCACTTATTTAATGGCATTCAATCAAATCACTCTGCCACTGAATTATCCCACGTTGAGTGTCCTGTAAGTATCAAAGCAGCAACCTAACAGAGGTGACTAATCGTTGCCATGGCAACACGTATCAAGGTCATCAACTGGACTAAATACTGGGATCGGCTAAGGTTGGATTGACTGTTGAGGAGGCAGATGCAAGGATATCCACCCAGAAAACATCGTTTTTTTACTTCAAACAAGTATGTTTACGTCTTAAGCCGATCAGGTGTTTTTATTTACCACTGGCAAGATAACCTCAGAATGTGTTATTGTCGGTACATGAAGGATACAGCGAACATATGGGATCACTAGCCAACCTAGAAACAATAACTTCCTTGTCGGCAGGCGAATGAACGCGCCAGATGTAAGTATCGATTTAAACAAGGCACTGTTACTAACCTGTTGTAGCAACAAGAATGTCGTACGAAATCCTGACTGGAAACGTTGGCTGGATAAATAGGCGTCAACTCGTTGAATAGCAACACCTTTCTGGAAACTGCTAGAATGAGTTGGCAGTGTGGATGAGGCTCTGAGTCAACGAGCATCGATCGAATGTCGCAACCTAGCGACATCGACACTCACTTACACATGCGCGTAACTCAGGTAATATGAAAGACACACTCTGTATCACACAAGTGCAGCTTAAATTTGGTAGTTTATGGAGTGAGTTTGGGTTGTCGACTCCTAGAGTGGAGTCTGACGACTCAAAAAGGCGTTGCCTGCAACCGCGATGAGCCTGTTCACTCACGCACTTCGCATTCCAGCTGTGGAAACGCCCCTAACCCCTCGACGGCAACCATATTTCACTCACGTTTGGCACTGGAACGAACTGTCGGTGTTTCGCAGGGTTGGAAGTAAAGTAATATTACTTTCGTGTTGCTGTGACGTTCTGTACTTGAAGTATCGTCTACACCTGGGCCAATTTCGGAAACATTTTACAACCACTGATGCTTAAAATTGATCAATGCATGACAAAGCAACACGAGAAGTGTCATATCTATTGAACAGAACGAATCTACTATTTATGAGGTTCTATCCTAGTTGTGAATTCTGTCATGACTACTAAGCACCAGATAAGTCAAACTTGCTTCTCTCATGGGCTTTTGGTACGGAGCCAAGTATGCGTTCGTTCAACTGTGCAAATGTGTGGAAGATTATGCTAAAAATGCTACCTTTTGATGACCTGACAGTCGAGATATGGAGGAATAAGTTAGGCGACCCACGAGAGGTCATCACACTTCTTCTAAGAGATGATTCTATCAGCGCCAAGGTCATCTGTACATCCATTGTCTAGGTGACAAAATTCACCCTGCGTGGGGTTATTCGCAAGACGTGTTTGACCACGTGGCATGGGGTCATCGAGGCCAGTTGAAGTTCCATGTAATCATCAAAAACCCCTCCTAGCGACTCGATTTCTCTTCCGACGTGGTCACAAATCAGACGAAAAATGTTGCCGTAAGTGAGATGAGCCGTCTATGTCCATGATCAGGAAGGTCACTGATCTTAATGTGGCGGTCGCTAATGAAGGAAAATGCGCAGTGGCGAATAGGCGTAACCACGGCTCAATAATTGACGGTTAATGAGTCTTACGTAGACCACAGATGCTCTGAAACTCGGTAAACCCTGAATACACTTTGATGAATACGGCTGGCGTGTTTTCAAAGAAGAAGAAGAAGAAGAACAAGAAGAACAAGACGTGCTTGAAGCTTTTTTTGTACGAAATTAAGTCATCTTGCCGGAACTCATGCTAACCTGATCTCTGTACCCATTGATTAAAATTGTTCGGTAGATTGAATATCGTCTGAACCAATCAGAGGCATTCTCCTGCGATTTAAACAAACTGCCAGCATGGCACGATTGTGAATTAGCTAGATAGGTAAAACTAACTGAATTTGGTGATGTTCCTTGCCTCATTCACTTAAATCTACGTGTTATTATTAAAATTTGCAAAACACAAGCACCTATTTCACAACCTGTTCTGCTCGCATTGGCTGTTCTCAAGGTCACTCGGTGTGTGTGTGTGTGTTGAACATGTTATTACAGCAATTTTTGTTATCGGTCGTGATTGTTTATGTGTATGCATGTGGTACCACGTTGATGACGAGACTACAGGATTTCAGGTGCTAGATTCAACAACGCATAGCGCTTCCCTCTGATTGGTTAGAAGGGCCAAACAGACTCAGACAATGATCCTGGAAATCGGATGACACACACACACACATGAGCACTTCAGGAACGAGCAAAGCTTTGAAGTATCTGGTTCAGCCCACCACCACGTCACTAAATCTAGAATCCACAGCTAGTTTCATAAAGGTACACGAATAACACCTCTTTATGGGAAGCGGATTCCTCATTCTCCTCATTCGCTAAGGTGCCAAGTTAGCGAAAAGAAGCAAACGGTGACAACGGAACGGGAGAAGCTGGGCCGCGCTTTTACGGGCGGCAAACCTTCTTGCTCGTCAAAAATACGGACCCTTTATTGGTCGAGACATCACAGCACAGCAAGAATGCGAAACTGGAAGGATGGGAGTGTTGGCCAGAAGACCTGTGAAAAAATTACCCAACTCAGTGTTGAAATCCAATCAAATCGTGCAGATTTGGTGAATCAAGATGACATCATCCGTCAACATGATAGCGCTAGACCACATGATTCTTCGGGTATTCACCTGTTTCCTCCTTAGCAAGCTAATTTTGGATGGCATAAGTGTGATCCAATAGATTATACATTCTAATTAATAAAAACTATTTATTTTTAGCTTTTTTTTTATTTCAAATCGCTTTTGAGATCGCTCAATGGTGCCTCCACGTAGTATTCGTGTATGTTAGGTGAAAGCATGTGGCGGCATGGCGGTATAGAAATTTCCAGAGAACACGATGTTGCGTTTAATTAGCGCATTTCCTGATACTAGCAGAGGTCATGCGAGGCGAGCAGTAATTAAAACTGTCTAGTCTAACGACAACACGTAGCCAACCACTGACCTAGGTCGATGTCATTAGCTCGGCGTGCTAGATGTGGGGACATGAAATTGGTCCACATTTTCCTGAATTGAGGTGGTTTAAGAAGTCGTCATGTGTACGCCTCGCTAGGTTAAGACATCTATGACTTGGCGCAAGAATTCTCTTTTGAATAGTCTTGTAGTTTCAGTGGGAGGGGGGGTTGCAGAGGTCTATAAGCAGCTGCGTTTTGAGATGTTGGTTTCGATGGCTTGGACTGACAATACGCCACGTGGAAAGATTTTTCTGCCTCAATCGAATGCCCCGAATGACCTTGACACCACTACCACCACCTTAAATGGACGCGTAGCCAATAGGATTAGAGCGCCCGATTCGAAAATGAAATGTTGCGTGCATGGACTTAAAATTAGGGTGGAAATGAAATTTTTTAATTTTATGAAAACACTAATTCTGGGGACTATCGACTTCTTAATCTTGTTCTAAGGCGATACAATCTTTTTTAAATCGAATCCGGCTCGTTTGGCCGCGTGGATGACTTCGTAGACGTTACGGAAGTTGTCGAGACACCAAATATGAAAGTCACGATGGTGTCAACAGTTTGAATTGACGAAGAACCCCAGTGATTGTAGTTTTTCCGTTATCTTCATCCGTTGGAAATGCCAGATTTCACGTATCCAATTGGAATTTGTCAATATTTTTTTTTAAATTATTGATCGTATCTGTGTTCACCAAACTATTAAACTTATATCGACCTCCCCTTCCTATTGGCCCATTCATCCTGAGTGTACTTCTACTCTGACTTGCACTAAAGCCTACCCATGCTATTTACAAGTGGTCTTGTCATGTCCTAGCTTGTGGAGACGCTGACTCATTCGTGCTTTGTCTGATTGCCAATGCGGAGGTTGTCGTTAACGCGCCAAAGGGAGGGGGGTTACCTAGGTTGTGCATGTGTCCCGCAAACCCATAACCGTCCTGTTGTCGAAGTATCGATTGTGTCGACATCAACCCTACCAAATCGATTTCTAATCAGCCTTTAATCGGTCAATTTCGATGCAATTTCACCCCCTCCATGTGGTAGCAGCCAGTGTAGAACCAGTTACCATGGCGCCTACCTACCATTAATAGTGAATTTGCAGTTTGCGAGTTTAAACCGGATGTAGTGGGGCAGGGTGGGTACCTGGCGCACAACTTTCAACTCAGTGCCAGCACACTCCAAGACGACGCGCTCCAAGTTTGAACCCGCGCCTCGTAAACCACTGCACCGTGCTGTTTTACTATATGACAGAAGGCGTTTTGGCAGCACCTCGTGAAGCTAAGTTCATATTACACCACGTGTAGCATACTTCCGATCATTCGGAGAGCAAAAGGCCTTTTTAAAGTTAGGCGGGTGTTTGGCACGTTAAAATCGGACTGGCACAACACGTAGTGTAGATTAATCGGAGTCTGCGTTTGATTGGGTATTGGAACTAGTGATCTAAATTAATCGATAGCCTACTGCCTTTGTGGGTTGCGTTGACTGGTCTATTGAGTTGTGGTAACTCAGGTAGGCAAAAAAATACAGAGGGGACGACCTTGTAATAGACAGATCAACTTAGTTGTGACCGTCACGTTATTGTGCTTAAAACAGTCGTGTCTGACTAAATGGGGTTATCGATCAGTACAGACTGGGAGAGGCCAGACGAATGGATAGGGTAGCATGGGGGAGGTAGATTCAGGGGGGTGTTTGATCAAAGGGTTTCGCATGATCGATAGGAGGAGGTCAGTGTGGTGGAGACTGCGACGGCAGCATAAATGGACGTGAATCAGTACGACTGACTATAACCTTTTTGTTACCAAATTATGGACACTTCACCATGCCTTGGCGACACGTGTCCAGGAAGGGGACGAGATGTCGCGACCCCCTCTGATCATCGTGTCGCCGTCTCACCTTACTTGTGCAGTCTGCAGACTTCAACAGGCTGGCGGCACAGAGACGATCCACCACGAAACTTCGCTCGCTAATTCGGCGGAGGAGAGTTATTTTGCAAGGACTTCTCCCCTTCGCATTCAGCCTAATTCCAAATTTAATATTTTACTGAAATTCGCAATTTTGTTCACTAACCTTGTGTTCCTGAAACAGGCCACTGTTTGGGGAGATGACAGTTTGGACCTTTAAATGTAACTGTCGTTCTGCCAAATTCCGAAGTTTCAAGTCAATCTCAAACCTCCCTTCATCTAGGACTAATGCAGTTGTTTAAATTACTCTAGAGTTCGCAACAAACCAGGGATTGTGTTCGT
This sequence comes from Mesocestoides corti, assembly GCA_900604375.1. Lineage (NCBI taxonomy): Eukaryota > Metazoa > Platyhelminthes > Cestoda > Cyclophyllidea > Mesocestoididae > Mesocestoides > Mesocestoides corti. The sequence goes on from UXSR01000341.1 coordinate 36,721, forward strand.
TTAGTTCTCGCAGTCTTTGCTGTGACCAGCATATGTTAATGCACATAACATGTGACTTTGTTTAAAATGAACCTGGCCTTTCACAAACCACACTAACAACCTCAGTGCCTAGATTGATCACAATAAAGGTCTTTATTCCTCTCTGTATTTTTTTTTTGGTGCAGAGAACCTCATTCCAAAGAATTCTTATTTCTCCCTGCCAGCGAATTCCGTCTGTATTTCGGTGTTCTGCCTAGGTAAACTCGAGAAATGACTGGAGCTAGTATTCACGATCACGGCTAGTAGAAAAATTGGCGAACCGCCATTAGTTAGCTGTGTCTAAGCTATCGACTCCGGGATTTTAGCAAATTTAAACAAATGTGGACTAGCTTTTGCTTGTGGTTTACAGGAATGTCACAATCAAATCCCCCACTCTCCACACAAACCAATCAGAATTGTCTGCACACGGACAGTGAAGGTCGAAGTAGCCCTTAAAGCTCTGTTACGCATTTTTCACCTTTTAAACGAGAAACACCTTTAGTCCGACGATTGGTTGAGTTTCATCACTGTTAGCAAGAGTTCCACAGAACGAATCTGGAGGCCGATCTTTGTGGATAGTGGCAGAGTTGTAGCGGAGTTTAAGAGAGCTTAGTGGGTAGCTGTCGTCGTTTTTAAATGTTTGACATTTCTTGATGTGGTAAAAATTTTGACATTCATTCTCCACGAGAAGGTTCAACTGGGCAAAGATTAAAACCTGAGCCCACACATTTCACCGTGTGTTAGCTCAGAAAAACCTGAATTTGCAGATCCAGTTATCAGTTCACGGACAATTTTGTGCTGCGTGGAAGCCGCTGGAATTATGCCAATAAAAAGACGGTTTCGAAACCGACTTCAAAGCACGCAGAGAGATAGATGTTCCCAAAATGCGTCCCCACTGTAAACCCACAGATCTTCCCCGGAAATACGCTCCATATACTACTCGAGTTTAAATTGAACTCGTTTTAGTCGCATGCTACAGAGACACCATCTTCGACCACTTTCGCTTGATCCGTGATTACTTATCAAGGCGAACGAGTCTAATTGGCTAATGTGACGGTTGTTTGACCTTGAGTTAAGGCGCAAATTCGTGCATTTTTTGTGCATCAATACAGGCAGAACGGAGCCAGGGCGGTAGGTGTGGGGTCACACTAGGCAGGATTAAAAACATAGGCCACACTGACCTCCATAGTGTGTACTTTTGTACTTAGGTCACACACTGATACCCACGATTCACGATACTTTGAATTGTCTCGATAAAATGACGTTTCCTGATCGTTTTTCCTTGATTATTTTCCAATTCAAATCTATAACATTTTGAAAAGTAGGCGCCATATTTAACCGTAGTTTTCTTGTTCATAATTTTTTATGAACGAGAGGCAGTGGCTCCAGAGCACGGAACATTCGATTCGTTCATTCTGAAAAAATCGGTTTGGGTGTTATTTATGCCCTAGCCCAAATATTTCCTACGACCGCCAATAAAACGGCAATACGTACAACTACCTAGAAAGTAACAAGTCTTGCTAACAACAGAAATTTTGCACTAGTTCTTAACTGGCCACATGATTACGTGAAACATACCAATTCCACAAGATGGTCTAACGTGTCCGCTATAACCCTCAGCCACAAATCGCCACCAACACACCGCTTGACGAAGGCGACTAAAGCATTTGCCTACTCTTGGATTTGACCAATGAGAATTCGAGGCGGACCGTCCAGAGAGCGTGTGCAACGTGGGAAGAGCAAGGTAATTAGGGACATGTGTCACGCCATCAACGAATAGGCATGAAACTTTGATTGACCAATCAACCAGCGAAGAGTGCCTCCCGTCACAGAAAATGTGTTCGGCTTCCAGAACAAAGCCCACGAGTAATCAGAGAAAATGTATAATTACAGGAAGTAGTTTGAACAAAAATAAGTCAATTAGGATATGGTACAATCGGGATTGGGTAGATTGGCGTTAAAAGAGAATGTTAATCACAGTGGAGAGTTTGGGTGCGTTTCACTTCCTCGATATTGGTCTCTTCATGACTTCACGAAGATGACGCATCAGGGTGCTGGGTCGACGGGAATGGTCAGCCTTGTCGGTGGTTTCACCGCTTTGTGCTTCAGGCGACGATGTCGGTCCACATTCCGTGGTTTCGGCCTGGTGCGCCTTCAACAGAAACACGCCACATTAGCTTCAGCCATACACAACAATTTTACGAGATGTTGATTCAATCAAACAACTAGGGAAGTGCTAAGACGCAACATACCTCACGACCTCCGCCACCAGGTACCAGAGTTGGTTCAGGGGATGTTGGTGAGTCGTCTACGACCCCCTGGCACGAAGCTACAATAATAATAGGCAGGATTTTGTACAGATACGAATCAGATGTGCTGGGTTCAAGGTAATTGTGAACCGAACTCACTGTTAACGGCTTCGTGCTTTTCGGCTTCCATGGAGAGGCGTTCTGCCATCACGGCTAGACGCTGGTTACCCTGTGAAATACCGAGGATGATCCTCGCGAGTCGATTATTAGCCTCGCGTAGGCTATTTCGCAGGCCCGAGTTAACAATGAGTTGCTGTTCCAGCTAAAAAGGTAGCCGGGAGAACACAGTTAAACCCCGTGCTAGTCACGAGACACGAAAACAACGACGGAACGGGCTTACCTCGGTGCCCACGACGTTGTACTGTTGAGTCAGGAAATGCGTTAGAGAGCGTAGCTCCACGATGTCTTCGAGTGCATCGATGGCCCAGGCCAACTCCTGCACCGGGGCTCTGGACCACTTTCTGGCGAAACCGGGCGAATCTGGGATCTTCTGGAAGTTGCCGTCCCACAGAATGTGAACGTCCCCAAACTCAGAGGACACATCCTCGCCGTTGGAAAGTTTGTTTAGGCGAAGACACATGTCCAGCAATTCATCAGTGTACTCTCGAGGCAGTCTGGATGAGAGAGTTTGTCGAAGGGTTAAGGCCAGATGTTTGATTAGTTTGTAGCACCGACGAAGCAGCGCTTTCGCTGTGTTCACAGACTCTGCGTCGTGTGACGCCTGGCCTGTTTCCGCACCAGGCAACGCTGGTTCAGTTGGAATTTCCTAAAATAGGCCAATGAAGGTTTGTTGTTGACGTGGTCCCAAAGAGAAAAAAATAAGAAGGTATGTTCTATACTTACCGATAAAACGTTAGTTGGAGATGGTGATAACGGCAGGACGACTTCGGTAGTAGATGTCTGCGAGTGATGGCCATTCATAGCAGCAGCAGTCGGTGGAATCTCGCTGGCTTCAGGTAAGATGACGCGGCGAACGGGTATGCAGGTGGGATCAATCGGCTGAACTAGATCCCAGTGCGATAGTAGGCGCAGTTGGGCCTCATGGTAGCTCGGTGAAAGGACGACACTGGGAGAGGAACCGTGGTCAATGAGGCGTTCGCCGCCAGGCAGATTGGTCAGGAGGTAGAGTACCTCAGTGTCTCGGACATTGAGCAGCTTGCGTAGATGAAGTTCTGTTGGAGAGAGTTCAAAGGATGCACTGGAGGAGCCATGGACGCTAGTCTGGGTCGCCATAGTCTTCGGGAGAGAATGAGATGCCCCAGTCTTGGCGACGAGTGACTGCTGGCAGCCAGTGCGCACCAGCCACAAACGCAATTTCGACAGCTGATCTGAGAGTGTTGAGAGAGGGAATGGATGGATTGTTTGAGCGACGCCGGCGTATCGAGTCAACTTCTCGGAAAAGGCATCCAGAGAGTGCAAGACTTGAAGGAGTCCGGGTGCGTGAGATGAAAGTACAAGGCTTGGTTCACTTTGGCTGTAGGTCTTCGCAAAGAAGGCACACGACTGCGAATACGGCGTACCGGGACGATCTAAGAGGGCTTCACTCAACTCGAAATTGGTAAGCTGTGAAGACAATGGCCTAATTCTAGGCGTACTGGTGAAAGCAGGAAGCGCTTCGGGTGTCAGCAAGCCGCTGAGAGCGGACTTAGGCGATTCTGTTTGTGCAGCTTTGTGATTTGGTCTAAGAGTGTGCGTGGAAGTTAACTTGAGGACGGCAGCTTTGGGGGTCATGCCGCAAAGGCAGTGCGCATCAACCACCGCCAGCTGCTGACCTGGCTGCGCAGTTGGCTGGCTGGGGAGGCGAAGATTTTGGAGTTTGTGGAAGAATTCAGACCAGCTGGACAACAGTGACGTGACGTCGTCGTCCACTCCAACTGGAGAGGTGGTGCGGACCTCCTGCACGTGACCTTCATTTGGCTCAGAAGGTGGACATTCCCGTCCCACAAGAAGCCACAGTGTTCGACGTAGTTGAGTATACAAGCAAGAAGCGATGCACAACAGGGCCTGATGAGCAGTACTTGGATCTGATTCTTGAAGACATCTCACGCTGCTGTCGGAGGTAGAAGAATCGGTTGTAAATGACGAGAGGTCACACAGTGTTTGCGGCAGGTTGGAAGGACTGAAGCATTCGTTGTCTGGATTGGCAACAACATCAAAGGCGCTGGCAGCAATTGCAGACGTCTGGGACGAAAAAGCAATCTCAGACAGCATTGAGGAGAGTTTCTTAGAAAGGGCGGAAGCAGGCAATGAGAAGATAGGAAAATCAAGGAAGCTTGAAGATAGGTTGAGAGCGTTGAGAGCCTCGTGAATAAATTGAACCAACAGAAGCGTCTTCTCCAATAAATTGGAGTAAAAAGGTGACAGAGAAAACGGACAATGAGGTTCGTGCAAGGCAACACTACTAACAGCCGAGGTATCAGCAAGAGAAGGCCACGGAGGCAGTTGAGAGAAGTCAAGGGGCTTCCTCTCAAAATTCGAAAAGCCGCTCAAATAAAAATTTTCGGCAACAGATTTATCAGGAATTCGACTAGCAGATTCAGCACATTCAGAGAGATCAATTCCAGCAGATGCACGAGAGGGAGCCGAAATATGATCATGAACAGAAACGTCACGATTGTCAACTGTAGGGTCGAAAGCCGAAAAACTAATATCACACGTTGGAGAAGGCACAGTAATGGGCAAGCCATTCACACCCATATCCGCCACAGAGGATTTCTCCAGAGGTATGGCAACAGGTGGTACTGCCGCTACCGGCTCCACAATAGTCGGTTCAATCATGGGCTGATCCACCTTC
>UXSR01000342.1:0-41783 GCA_900604375.1 Mesocestoides corti
TTTCAGAGTCGTTCCTCCGTAATTTCCTTAGCACAGGCGAGGTCTTGCGCTTGGTTATACGTAGTGCATGTATGCAGTACAAATACACCCGAAACAATTCATTAAAATGGCGCATGAGGCGCAACCATGGCATTCTGGTAAAGAGAAACAGAAGAGGAACAAATTGCCTTTGAGGCGAGAATAAAATGCAAGTTAAGGCGATTATGAGAATTGGCAAATGGGGTTTAAAACAAGAGATTTTAATTGTGATCCTCTGACTGTCGGCTGATATACTGCTTCCATGGGTGATTGGAATCCTTTACCCCGAATGAGTGTACGGAAAAATTAAGCCACTGCATGAGCAGTCCGGCTCCGAGATTTAATTTCTACTTATTAAGCTAAAGTAGCAACTTATGTGTATGTTCAATAGGTGCTCACAACTGCTTTAGTTTGAGATACGATCACCCATCTAAGTCAATGAATTCAACATTCTGGCCCGTATTAATCCTAAAACAGCGCTTAAATGTGCCAAAAGGACAGGCGTTCTCTAAGTTGAGGAATTTATCAATAGAAAACTCAAATTATGCTGATTAGATGGACCAGTCATCGAAGTAAGAATGAGCGGGAAGTTCAGTGGGTTGCAGGAATCATTACGACGACGCGACACTGCCTTGCATTGCCTGACGACAACGCGACGCCGTCAAGACAATCTGCTCAATTAGCTTCTTTTTCCCCTCTTCCTCCTCCTCCTTCCCTTCCGCGCCTTCAGCGACCCTGGTTTTGTGCATCACCAAGTCCGTCACACGAGACAACTGCTGGCCAGCCTTCGAGGCATGGAGCTCCTTCACCGCGGCAGGGTACGACTTACAGTTGCTCGAGGGTGAGGCCAGCTTTTTGGCAATCCAAGCCGATAGCTGCGGCACCAGTTTGCCACACACCGGTAGAGGCCAGCCAGCCAGACAATGACCGAACAGGCCGGCCGCGGCTAGCGCCACAAGAGCCAGCGAGTTGGTGTCCGCCTCCGCTGCCGACGCCGCTGCAATCATCTGCTGCTCGGTTTGGGCGGCGAGGTCGAGGGCCAGCGCGCGATCCTGTCGCTTGCGTTTCGCCGCTCCGCCACGCAGAAGCGAGACAGACAAATTGACGCCCAGATGGCCAGCCGCGAGTTCGTCGCAGAGGTTGAAGACTTCGTCTAGCGGGAGACCTTCAACGGCCTCTGGCAGTTCTGGACTCGCACGGAGGCAGGCGTTCAAGTGCTGGAGAATGCCCGAGGCCTCCTTAGTGGGACCCGCTCCAAGGTTTGCAAGGAGATGGACCAAGGTGTCGCGTTGTTGCGCGGTTATTTCAACTGGTGTAAGGTCATTGGGCGATTTACTGGATGCCTCTTCCACCTCGCGCTGAATGTGCTTATTCTTCCTGTTCTTTGAAGATGTGTTGCTCTGGACGGCAGACGGCCAGTCAACATCGTAATTCTGAGCCAGGAACACGCAGAGCCGATTGACGAAGGTGGAGACATCACCGCGAATGAGCTGACGGAGCAATTGACTTCGCAGACTTGGATCGTCCACAGCTAACGCTCCACGTTCAAAGAGCTTTAGTACAAAAGAAGGAAGAAAAACACTTTCTACACTTCTAAACTTTCAAGCACAACGTTCTGGGACAAATATTTCACCCTCTTACCTGTATGGACAAAATTGCCGAAACGAGTGATTCCTTCTCAGCAAGAAATCGGTCACGGTTCCTTGAGGCGCCTGACGTCTGCAGCAAAACCGATTTGCAGAGTCCGGAAAATTTGTCGTAAATTTCCGGCAAGAGTTTATCGATAATACCATCAACTAGTTCCTCGGGAGCGTCCGCAGCAATACGAGATGTGAGTATTGAAAAGAGTTCTTCGCGGGGCAAATAGGAATCACAGGCTAGGGTAGAGGCTTCCTCATTGTCCGAGTCACTTTCCACAGCCTTTTTGAGGTACTTCTTTTTGACATTTTTGGTTTTCACTTCACGCGCGCGGCCACCAAATCCGCCGGATTTCCCCTTCCTTTCTGTGACCCTTGAATGGCCGTCGTCAGGAAGCGTCACGTTGACCTCCGCGGATTTTGAGGCAGCCTTCTGCTTTTGATCAGTCGCAGCTACAACTGCCCGCTCCCGAATAAAGTCTTCGAAAAACGACACATACTCCAAAAGGCTGTCCTTATGACAAAGGAACCTGTACTCGTGTATGGGGACAAATGGGGTGTTCTTCAGAAGCGGCCCAATCAGCCATTCGCGCTCCTGCGCACCAAACGCTTGTGGAAGGTAGTGGAAAACATCAACCCACTGGTTCTCTGAAGCGCCGTCTGCCAAGAGTTCCTTGATTTGTGAAACTGTGGATTCACATATAGTGAATTCTTTTGTGTGGATGGCAGAAGGAAAGTGCGAGCGAAGATATGAGGAGGGGTCAGGGATGCCGATGTGGCGGACAATATTCCATTCGATGTATCTGTTCTGTTTAAAGAAGGCCGTTACATAAGCATCCTGGGCACGACTGTAGCATAACGGTGTATAAATGTTCTTCCCACCGGCAATAAGTGATCCCTTGAGTTTGTTGCTTGAAATGAGGGCTTCAACAAGATTAATTAGAAGCTTCTGTGGAATATCCAACTTCATGCTACACGTCGAAATAGCAATCGGGGTTATGAGACCCGAGAAGTAACCAAGGGCCTTAGCTTTTTGTTTGGAAATAAACGAATCGGTGTAAAACTTATCTTCTTCTTTGTGAATATTAAAAAGAACACCATTGTAGTCGTTGATAATATCCATTATGAACTGCGGAGGGAAGTTATACATACGTGTAAGTTCCACAAAGCTCATAGATCCACGGAACTCCAAGCGATCCCGAATTTCTTCAGCAACACTTTTTACGAATGATTTTGTCATCAAATCACCCCCAACCAGTATGCAGGTTTCGTCAAAAAAATCGTTTGATTTCGATGCAACTAGCTCTTGTACACGAGACTCGATGAGAGAATACTCTACATCAAGATTTTTAGATATTTCTAGTATGGTAGTGTGGCCTCCGTGAGCTTCCAACTCCTCAAAAATTTCCTTGTTCAGCTCATTATTGGTCAGTAGGCTTCGGCCATTGATTGTCCGAAACAGCTGCAGACGGCCGGAATTAATAAGATAGGTAACAATGTCAACACAAGCGTGATGACTTAGAATATTGGCGCTCTCAGCTGATTGAACGCTTTTTAGCTTCTCAGCCAAATCCCTAATCTCTGACCAACCCGACATCAGACAATTTACAACGAACGCAGGGTTTGATATACCGGGAGTATGAGCGATATTTTAAACACATAAGTCTTATGTAACTGAGTATCAAAAGAAAAGGACCAAAAACCCCTCATATTTTTTATTAATGTATTCAGATATCACTTAAGTCCTACAACCCTGCTTTATGTCGATCAAATATAAAAATCTGCATTACTGTTCATTCTAAATTTTATTGGAATATGTAGAAAAATTAATTACAGAGGCTGTGCAATTTTTTGTCTGCATAACCTTTAAGCCGGCAAGCCATGACTCATAAGACATCAGCTTTCCAAATGATCTCGTTATATCTTTTAACACTCAAATCTTATCATTCGTCGCTTTGCATCATGAATGAGGGATTCACACAATTGTTTGACAGTTAGCATCGAAATCAATCTATGATTAAGCTTTATTTCCATTTATATCTGTCTTTTCAGTGTCCTCAAGATTAGCATAAATTCTCCAAATCACACCTAAATTTCGCAGCATTAAAATCGGACTCTATTTCTTGAGAATTTTTTTGTATTTTCACCATTAGTTAATCATCCAATTAAACAGAATTTCCAGATTATCATTAGTTAAATTAGACTTGGTGTTCAATTTTTGATCCAAAAATTTCTTGAACTATTTCAATTTTTAAAATACATTACGTTTTCAAAAGGGCTATCCTAAGAAGAGAGATATAATCTATTTTAGATTTCTATTTGTTTACGTTTCATGTAATGCTGCAAGTGTTTGCATATATTAAGCTTGAGGCAAATTCTATTTCGTAAATAAGTGAAAAAAAATAATATAGTGTATAAATTTACTGATGAATTTGCTAAGAAAGGCCCAAAAGGTGGCCTTATATACAAGCCAATTCTTTTTTCCTAAAAGGTATGTATTTGTAGCAAAGAGCATAAACGTGGTTAGTTTAAGATCAAATTCGAAATTATCGCACACTTGCATTTAACCACATTATCTTATCGGATTTCTGCAGTTCATTTGTGATTTCTACCAATATCTATCTTCTTTATTTTTCCCCTTTTACGATTTTTACATGAAGCGTTTGAACCCCACCACCAAAAAGAGTAATTTTTTTATATCCCTAAAACAAAATATTATACCGCATAAGGCCGCAAATTTATTTGCTTATTACAACAAAACACATCAAAGCGATTGCGAAAAATGGGTATTAATGTAAGTGACAGGGAATTAGATCCCTGTGGCTCGGAAATATATGCCACAAGCACGTGTAATTAGTCCAATTTACTTATTAAATATACCTAAATATTCAGCTAAATCAGGACCAATTTTTACTGCTTACAAATGGATTATGAAAACACAAAGATGCGCCTTTCATCCTTCATCGAGCTGAACATTTTGTTTCTTTTTTCGAAAATTTTTAGGCGAAATTTTTAGTTTACTAGGTTTTGGTGCAGGTGCTGTCCTTTTTTAGACAAGTAGAGATTTTAATAAGCAGCTGTGCTATTTTCCGATTATTTGCATCACACCGACTGCCTAGTGAATATTAATTTTTATAGACTTTCATTCAACTTCTAAACCATGACTAATCAAAGTGGCCTCACCTTTAAATTCTAGACAGCGTGATTTCGAATGCAGTTGCTGTTACTTGCAAATATATTTTTGGGGATCCAGGATTTCCATAAGATGGTTCAATGCTGGTTTTTGTCTTTGTTTACTTTAATTCCCAAAATCATGCTGCATCGGTGAGTGAGTCACCAAACGCATCCTACTGACAACCGCAACCGTGTTAATCTACTTTCATCCATCAGGTCAAGGTTACATTTGACTTATATGTGTTGGCATTCTGACAGATCACGTTCATTTTGCCTGAAGTGATTAACGCTCTCTGAATGAGCTCTGGCCTTGTTCTTGCATTAGCGTTGGATAGGTCGGTTCAAGCGTCAACATGCAATCCAGTACCGTTACCTGAGTGGTTTTCCTGGTTGGGGGTAAACGTTGAGTATATGCTGTCTACTATTGCTACATGGTGCACTGACAGCTACAAAAAATAATAACGGCTGTGTTTAACACGGGCTATGGGGACTTGTAAATTCAAAAAGCAGATAAATAACATAAGGTATTCTCTATCTTGCAACCGTTAGATTGACTAATTGATCGAACAACATTTTTTAGCCCTCGTTTTCAGCAAACTGATTTAAATAGGGCACAAAGAAATAGGGATAATCATTGTAATGCAACGATGTGGATGCAGCGACGACAAAGCAATCTGTTACCTATTCTATTATATAAAAAAGGAAAGTCAATTAAATCGGATTAATTTTTATGATTAATCGCTCCTACTTCACGTATTTTTATAGACAATAATATTTTCACATTAAGTTGAAAGCTAATAACTCAGCTCTTTCTAATAGCAAGTTAATTATTTTCTCCTTAGCCTTTTGTTTATATAAGCCGTTTATTTAAAATGAACAGACATTTTAGCTGGTCATCCCTTTCCTCTTGTGCCCACAAATTTAAATTCAGTTTGAATACAATAATGGTCTTACTTGACCTATTAATTGATTATTCGGCCGATTGTATTTGGATTGGTACGATTGTAGTTTCTTTTTGTTAAATCATCAACATTTTGGGATAAAGTGTCTAATTTTTCTGCGTCACTGTTTTTGCTTGGGTAAACGGACCAAAGCTGTCTATTTAAAAACCAAATTGCAGCTTGACATTCCAAAACTTACAAATCGTAAATATTGTTTATAAACGTACAATAGTTTGATGACCGACATGACTCGTTCAGTTATTTAATAGGTCCAGTAATGCAAAAAGCGTGCGACTAATATACTGGTTTATTTTTAACCAAATTGCCATAAAAATATCAATTTTAGAATTACAGATATCAAAGATGATGCGAGCACTCTCTTTATCACAGGAGATCATGAGAATAGCAAAAATAATGACCTGCAATATTTATTGCATTTTTGGTAAGAGGACATTCAGCAGTACTTTCACTGCACGCCATATTGGATAGACCAGAAGCGCGTTGCATAGTGCTGATATTGAAATCCTATTTTAATTTTGAAATTGAACTTTTTTATTATTATCCGTCTTAAACGTCCATTTGAAAATTTAGCTGTCTCCTGTAGTGCCACATAAGGAAGCAAATATATCGGTTTGCATCGACTATAGCTAATCCTCTATCTCTGTTGGTTAGATTGGCCAACCAGAGACAATGTTGGAACCTAAGATGTATGTATCGGGTGTCGGAAGTAATTTAGGCAATTTGAATTAGCGACATCTAACAGGCGATTCAGGTTGCAGTTAACCAAATTTCGTAAGCTGCTGTGCCAGTCAACTACTAGAAATTGCTGAGGTATCTCCTAAACTCATTCAGTTTCATAGAAGGGAATATTTTCTTGTCCACTGTCTTAAGAAACTTAACCTTTTGTTTAAAAAAGAGGCTAGTTCTTTTTTAGAATATCTAAAGTCATGGTTTTTTACTGCCATGTTTAGCATAACATCAACCACAACACTACTGCACTCACAAGTTTTAAACTCTTCCTGAATGTTAAACTACGGTGTCATTAGCTGTTTTTTTAATGCAGGTTTGTATTCACAGCATTAAATTCACATTTTTAACGTAATATAGCAATATAAACAGCATGGTGCAAGATCATTCTAAAGTACGATTATTTGTTTTAATTTGTGCTATCGGGCTGTTATCCAGTGCCTGTTCTGCGGGACTTCTACAGCGCTCGTTTTAAAAATGACGCACGCGAATACGTCCAAAGCTGCTCCAAAGAAAAATCAAGAATTTTCTGATAGGAGCAAGCCTCAAGCTATCCGCGAAAGCAATATCATCGCTGCTAAAGGTATAGCGCATTTTTCCAACCTTTATTTGTAGCTGTTGCTGATGCCATTCGCACAAGTCTCGGGCCCAGAGGAATGGATAAAATGGTAAGTCCTGCGCTTTTGTATGGTCACCTCACACTGGAGTAGTTTGTGTTATTGTCAGCTCGCCGTTACTGCACACATTTTTGAATTTAGCAAATAATTTTGCAGATAGTAGTAGACACCCTCAAAAGTACCGAATGTCATTATGTAATGTTGCATTTGGTTATTTTTGAACATTTAACCATTTAAGTATGAGCATTTTAAGGTAGTTTTTTTAGCGAAATGGGTGTTTTTGAGTTGATTTTGTGAATTATTCCGTTTGTGCTAAGCGATTGCGTACCTTCAATGCTTTCGTGCTTCGTCGGCTAAGCCTCCTTTTGCTGCTAGTTTCTTGTAAATTTTCAGGATTTTCGTGCATCTGTTAGTTCCAATTTTGGCTCATAAACTCAAGTCATTATGTCCTTTGCCCTCTTTTATAGATTTTGGAGCACAAGGGTGATGTCACGATCACCAATGACGGTGCAACCATTCTCAAGCAGATGAAGCTGCTACATCCAGCTGCAAAAATGGTACCTTTGTTTTCCAATGACACTTATTCTTAGCTTGTGGAACTTTCCAAGGCTCAAGACATTGAGGCTGGTGACGGCACAACCTCAGTTGTTGTCTTAGCTGGCAGTCTTCTCGATGCGAGTGCCAAGCTGTTAAACAAAGGCCTCCATCCAACTATTATTTCGGAAGCCTTCCAGTTAGCAGCCACAAAGGCGTGCGAGATCATTGCGGAAATGTCCCGCCCTATTGATCTCGCCGACAAGGATTCGCTACTGAAAATCGCCTCAACCTCGCTTAACTCCAAGGTGGTGTCGCAGTACTCAAGTATACTTTCTCCCATCGCTGTGGACTCGGTTCTGTCTGTCACTGATTCGAATAACCCTGAATCCATCAGTCTTAAAGATATAAGAATCGTGAAGAAACTTGGGCAAGTTTTTTGATAAGCTTATGCGTTATTATCCTCTAAGAAAGGCTTAATAGACTAGGGTACTGAGTAGCCGTAATTTTGGTCATACCTTGTAATTTCTTTTTGTTTTAACTAGTGGGACCGTGGAGGACGCTCAGCTCATCGATGGTCTCTTGTTAAACCAAAAGGTTGAACCGGGTTGTGGTGTTCGCCGAGTTGAAAAGGCTAAAATTGCCCTGGTCCAATTTTGCATTTCCCCACCGAAAACCGACATGGAGAACAACGTGGTTGTGACTGACTACACGCAGATGGATCGTATCATGAAGGAGGAGCGTCAGTACATCCTCAACATCGTTAAAGCCGTCAAGAAGTCGGGCGCTAATGTGATTCTCGTGCAGAAGAGTATCCTCCGTGACGCAGTCAATGATCTTGCTCTGCACTATTTCGGCAAGCTAAAGATTATGGTGGTGAAGGATATTGAGCGTGACGAGGTGGAGTTCATCTGCAAGACTCTTAAATGTGTTCCGGCCGCGAGTGTGGATCACCTCACGCCCGAGATACTCGGCAAAGCCGACCTTGTCGAGGAGATCGAAAGCGGTGGTTCAAAGATTGTCAAGGTCTCTGGCATTCAGAACCGAGGTCGCACTGTCTCTGTTCTCCTTCGCGGCTCTAACAAACTTGTCCTCGAAGAAGCCGACAGGTCCCTCCACGACGCGCTCTGTGTCATTCGCTGTCTTGTAAAACGTCGGTAAGTACTCATAATGGCTTCAGTTCGCTCCCTACCACTCCGCATCTGTACTCTTTCTTCTCAACGTTGAATGGAACCCTTTCACTTCTAGAGCTCTCATCGCCGGGGGTGGTGCACCGGAGATCGAAATATCTCAGAAGTTGGCTCTCTTGGCCAACCAGATAACAGGCCTGGAGCAGTACTGTGTGCGAGCTTTCGCCGACGCCATGGAGGTGATACCCTACACGCTTGCCGAGAACGCCGGTCTCAATCCCATCCAGACGGTCACTGAGCTCAGAGCGCGCCACGCCCAGGGCGAGATCAACTGTGGCATCAATGTTCGCAAGGTGCGTCCCTGACGCCTAACTACGCTCCCCCACTCGACATTTGCTTTATGCGTAAACGCTTTGTGTTTCAGGGCTTCGTCAGCGACATGATCGCTGAGAATGTGCTTCAGCCGCTTCAAGTGACTCATAGTGCCATCACCCTGGCAACGGAGACTGTCCGCAGCATTTTGAAGATCGATGACGTGGTGAGTAATGTGGATTATTCTCTTTCAACCTCTTCCACGCACCATAAGTTCTGGTTGTAAAAATCGAAGATTCATGAGCGCATCGTTAAGCGTCTGTGTATGTTTGTTTCCCCTTAAGACTGGAATGTAATTCAGGTTGGTCCGCAGTTTGACTAGTTAGTTTTGTTTGCGTTCCGGCGTTTGTTGGGTTATTTAACTGGACTCCGCCATGTTGCTATTCTTGTGTTTCTTTTTAGGTCAACGCCGTTCGTTCCTAAGGTGTCCTTGATCTTCCCACGTTATTCTTTGTTTGCGCCATTGGCGTTTTTAAATAAACTTGCAATTTCGAGCGTCTGATTTTCGCTTTCTTTCGCCTACTCGCATCCAGGGGCTTTTCATGTCGTCAGAGCTTTCTCTGCCGGTTGTTGCTTGAGTTGCCGCCATCACGTGTTGCGATTAGTTCTTTCTACTTCATTTTATGAAGTAGTAATGTGATGTGCTCCGAAGATAATCGTTTCATCGGACGCCGCTGGAGAGGTAAACATTAGCTCGATCAAATTGATTCGACCAGAACTAAAGCCTGTCAAGTTACTCTGCTCCAACAAATCGATTTGCTGGCTTTGTTTCTAGTCCCAGTGACCATGACTTGGTTTTTCCCTGTTGAGTACCCAATTTCCCGATCAATTTGTGACCCACGATGACACGGACGCGGCTGTGTAGCGTTGTGCCTGCGCCGTTCGCCAATTCGTCTCATGCGTGGAGTTTGGTTGGCGCAAAAGCTTAGTGTCCCATCTGGTAAGCGTAAAAAACAGACCAGTTGCTTATCGCAAGGACGTAACTCATTTACTTGTGAACCGCCCGTAGTTGGGCGGTGGTTTGCTCCAAATGGCGTGTCTGATCGAGACCGCATTCGCCGAAGGCAATGTGTTTCCGTGCGAAGTGGCTTCGTCTTCTGTTCGTTGGAGTGAGCTAAGTGATTAAGCTACACTTCGCCCTGCACATCTAACACCGAGCCTAGGCTTCGATCGACACCCAACGTAGCCCTCAGACACTGGACACTTTCAGGTGCCTGGTCAATCAAACAGTTAACAGATGATGATGATGATGATATTTTGCCCAGTTTCCATGGTGTCACATTCATCTACCACTACAAAGACGACTTCAAGAGCGTAAGATCGACGTCACTTTCGACGAATGACGGCGTTGCAAAGCAGTCATCACCACACACCAAATGTGTCATTTTTGTACCTAAGTCATCTACAGCTACAAATGTTAAGATTAGTGGCAACTTCTGTGTTTGCAAAGATGCATCTTAGTGAATAGTGATTGGGCGAAGGCTCACAGACCTGCTGCACTGACAGCGCAATGTCCTGCGGCTGGCCATACACAAGGCGGATCCGATTTAGTCTCCCGGTGCGTGGGTACTCACGCACTTGCGTGTACACACTTCTCCCATCAGCCCTAGCAACGCAGAAGTAGCATTTAGCATAATAACGCCTCCATTCATCACCACCTCCACCTCTTCCAGATCTCGTGCAAGCGCGTTTTGGCCCTTATATTGATCTGTCCCCAGCCCAATGCCTCTTTCTGCCTCCTCCTCCTCCTCTCGCTCGCTTGAGGGGCGTCACCCAAGCGCACACGCCCAAACAGCACGCCATATTGCGAGTTTCGGGTGAGGCAGGGGGCGGTGGTCGACTGCTGTGTGTGTGTGTGTGCGTTGATGACAGACAGAGACATGGCGAGCTAGAACGTGAACGCACGTGCGCACGTGTACGTGCGTGCGGACGCATGCCGTGATCGTGTGTACGCGAGCGCGAACGGACGCGGTCACGGAGTTGAGTTGGGGCGTTGCCCACTCTGTGTGTGTGTGTGTGTACTTGCGTGCTTGGATGGGACGCGCTGATCCCCGCCTCACATCGCAAACGATGTGCGCGTCGCTGTTGGTGGTTAAGTGGGGCGTGGGGTGGCAGACTGCGAGGTGAACGAGAAAAGCAAGCGAGGTTGTAATGAAGGTGGAGTGCGGGTGGGGGGTGGACAGGCATGTGTGGATGCCGTTATCATTAGAGGATACCATGACAACCCTGTTGTGACTTGACTCCCTGAGACACGCCCATTTGGCAAAATCGTCCTTGCTTTTGCAAAGAGTGGATCAGGCGCACCCATTCCCGCCTCACTTTGGCACTCCATTGGTAGGCATGCAGTTTCCTTACTTCGAAGTTTCCTGGTCAGATGGTGGCGTCACTACTTAAAGGAGTGCATTTTAACCGATGCAACCTATTAAGATAATTATTCAGATTCCACGCTTCGGTTGTTTCACAGGTGACCTCTAGCACAACCTGTCTGACAACGTAACTAGCCTACAAGATGGGCCACTTTCAAAAATATTGGTAATATCGATCCGGTTAAGTGGGATACCATCAGGTGCAGTCTCCCGTGCTTATTGCGTCCACTAGGTTACCAAACAAGCAACTAATCCCATTAGCTGTCTGCCCTGGCCTCGACAGTCAACATGTCTGCGCCTGTTGACTGTGTGACCTTGACCGCGGAAACTAGCTAAGAGAAACAATTGTAGAAGGAACTGAAGTGGGTTGAATGATCGCCTTTTGACGCGACACAACGATCTCTCCCTGTGAGTATTGCCAAGCTGGCTGGTTTATTCATAATTTAAGAGTTGTCCTTCGTGTTGGCAAAGCAGGCAAATTGGTGATTTCGCGCCTTATCTTGTCGCACTAGTCCAAACAACCTTTCGTGTTGATCTTGTTTTTGCTCGAGTCAAACCAACTCCGAGGCTGCTACCTGTCACTTTTTCTTGATTTCGAAAGTAGGCGAGAGAAGGCGAAAGCAGGAAT
Source organism: Mesocestoides corti (assembly GCA_900604375.1). NCBI lineage: Eukaryota > Metazoa > Platyhelminthes > Cestoda > Cyclophyllidea > Mesocestoididae > Mesocestoides > Mesocestoides corti. The sequence continues at coordinate 12,165 of UXSR01000342.1, forward strand.
TTGTCCGTCCTCAATCTTGCCCCGTCAAACTGCATTTGTTGCTCGCTAGATAGAGTGATTTGATATGCCACTCGCATTAAACCGATGTCATGCTCGATGTTATTCTGGCTTTCCTTCAAAATGTCTGCATTTTGGGGTTGATTCTCAGCCTATGGGGATGCTTTCTGTCGGAAAACCCGGTAAACATGCTCTTGTTGGAAATGCGGTTGTGTTTTTGTGTCCACAGACACGCCATATCAACAGTCATCGGAATTTGAGTGTCTCCAAGCATTGCGCTGGTATTTTCAGATCAACGAAAATTAAACGGTGCTACTACAACTGTGTGATTCACATATACCGATACATTGTCAAAATTAACCCGAAGTAAATAACTACAAACTGTCAACGAATACCTTCCTAGTACGAAGTGCCCCACATTTCCTTTTCAAATGCGCCAACAATGCTGGTTCTTGAAGTATCCCTGAAGTAAATGTGTGGAACTAAACACAAAGTCTCCCTGCTTTCGTGCTCATTTTCGATTCAGTGACCGATGTTTGGACAACTCCTTAAACTGTATTGTTGAGTCAGCGCCACTGTATCTGGCCTGTGTTTGTAGTGGTGCCTAGCATCCGTAAGCTGCAACAATCCAGTGACCCATTCACATCTAATGCGTGTCCACTTAGGCGCACTTCCACGTGCTACAATTTGCATGGCGATTTTGGTGTTTTATTCAGCGTTCCACGCGAAGCGATGCCGTCACCATTTCGAAGTAGACTTCCGAACTGTGGCAATGGAATCAGCCAAGCACAGCGCTTGAGCAGCTACCAGTAAGTTGTGGCACTTCTTTCAGTGCCAATATGCTGCTCCAGAGGCAAACCAATTCCGACATTTTACAGAGCTTCAAACAGAAATGCAGTGCTCTCTTGAAATCTCCGATACCTCCACACCGCCACATTTTGACCACGGGCTTCCGTGACTATCACCGGACCATCATACTTCCGGGAAGATTCGTTCTCTACTACGTGGCAACATTATTTAGGTGATCTAGTGCCTCTGCTTCCCCATCGCAGAAGATGCCGGACTGTTTCTCACTAACGAAGACATTCTCTTGCTTGAATTTCGTTCTTTTTATTGTACATCCTCGTTCTAAATCGATGAGACCAAATGTGGAGGCGAATACAATACAGCCTTCCATAATTACGCTGCTTATGAGTCTTTAGTCTAAAAACTGACTCTCCTTAACCAGGGCAACGATGAGTCATTTTCCTCTTCAATGATCCCACCCAAACCAGTCTCCTCGGTGTCCAGTGATTCACGCCAATTCACTGCCATTTATGGAAGACAGTTTCGCCAATGGCATGACGAGTTTATCTAAAAGACACGGCTCATCTGAATGTCTGTGGTCAGGTCAAATCCCACGTACTTCTTCTCCCATCATAATTTTCGCATCGTTAATATCTCTTTCAATGCGCGTGATAATTGCTGTGGACTTTGTTCAAACGAGGTCGTTGAAAGTCTTCTGTGGACATGCCCCCAGCCATGCAAATCAGTATTCTGATTGTTCCATTTACCTCCCATTCAACCTCTGACGGCAAAACTAAATTCCCCGCTTTAATGACTGCAAAACAGACTTGATTTGCCACCTCACTGCAGTAAAATTGATGTTAAAACTGGCCGGAAATTTCCTCGTGTCCACGAAAATACCTCCCGACTTCAAACATGCCCAGTCAGTTTATGTTGCAGTCAATACCTGGAGATCAGCATGTACTGTTTGGCAGTCGGTTAGCGTGAGTCAAATTAACCAATACGGTAATTGTCTGATTCACTTCCAACGCCTCTAAAATGTGACACAGTCAAAAGCACGTGGTTCGCAACCATTGGCTCATTTTCTTCGGTATCTGGAATCAAAACTTGTCATTTTACTGTCTCACTAGTGCCCCTAGTGAGACGGGATATCACAAATGTGGATTTTTAAAGTATGTTTTCAAGATATATTTGGAATTTGAACGTGAACGCAGCCTGGTACTTCGCCAAAACAAATTAAAGATGCTACAATGTGCCTCACTCCCTGCGGACCCAATCCCAACCAAGTCGAATTCGCGCCAACAACTGGAAAAGGCGTGTAGTTATTGTCTCCTGTTGGAAATCAATTCTGACCTGACCTGCTTGGGGGGAAATGTGTCCTCTACCTGTTAAAAATCGAGCTGAATTTGTGCCGAATCTGAGCTGCGTGTTTTGCTTTCCAGATAAAACACTGGACATTTGGTTCCAGTGTGAGCCCGTTCCCCAGTTTGTCTGTGGAATATATGACCGACTGCTAGTGCCTTAGTAGTGCATGGAAATCATGAGGTGAATGCCATGTCTTCGTCTAACGTCGATTATGTGGCAAAATGCATGTTTTGTAAGCATCATTTCTTAACTTGAATTTGTGTGACAGTTCAAAAAACGTTACTTACTCTCACCGTGCACCAGACGGTCCCGCAAATAGACCGTCACCTTTACTGCGGGGTACATGTCTTGACAGTTTTCACCAATCAATAGGTGGTTGTTGTGTTCCCATGTGGGAAACAGGCAGTCATGACACAGTGCATTAGGTGTTGCCTCAGTCATTCGACATCTCCTGTGCATCGATTTGAAGTAACGGGGCCCTGGGCTGTCAGGGCGCCCAGTGTTTGACTAATTCACGGAATAAAAACGGCTACGTGTTTGAATGAACTGGGCTGAAGGAGTCGTGGTCGCAAATGCATCGGATGCGACACTACTACTGCCACCACCACCACCACCTCCGGTTTTAATGTTGTGGAGGCGTTCCACCAGGCACTGCGTGTGGCAGGTGCCTCCTCCTCACGGTGTACGCGACAGAGAGGAACCGGGTGATGAGTCATGGGCTTTCTTTGTTCACGTGTGAATGACTCATTGCCTAGCCCGTGTATGTGCGTGCGTGCAAGTGCACGTCCACGCGATACACGACGGTACACGGCGTCGTCTTTGGCAGCCGCTGTACCGACCTTCCACAAGTAGGACAGACTTAGCTCAGTCGTCTCGACGCTCACTTCTCCTGCGGGCGCATTTTTCGAGTTTTTTTGTCCTAAATTTCAACAGCTGACAAAATGCGCCCATGTGATTTCGTTTACCTGGAACTGATCTAGTTGGAAGCAGGGCGAGGAGTGAGGTTTCCCTGCAGTGTTAAGACGGCGAAAAGTGCGTTCGAAGGCAAGATTTCATAACAAGCATGACTCGATATGTGGTGATGATGGAGTGAACTGCGAACAATGCACTTTATCTATCAACAAACGTAGAAGACACCTTGTGTGGAGAAAGCGTCTTGCCATCGGCTGGAACGGTCTACCAAGTTAGACGATACCGAAAGCCGCCACTGCATAGACGATGCAAACGGAATTCATTCATTTCTCATTGGTTACACATTAATTGATTTTTACCTATCAGCTTTGACTCCAATACCGTGCATATATCGTGTTTTCTTTTCACGCACGAGGGGCATGCTTATCTATCGGCCACATCACATCGACAAGCTTTTAGCTGGATGATGTCCCATACTGACACACTTATCGGCATGAACCCGCATTCGACTCCATCTGTGTCGTGTGGTCCTAGCGTCGCGCCGGGAACAGGAAGGGCATGTGAGTGATTCACATGCCCGGCGGAGTAGGGTGGGGTTGGTACTCCTGACCGAAATTTGCGTACACGCACTCATTAGAGAAAGCGATTCCATCACCGCCCAGTTCTCTCCCCTGCCCTACCTACTGGAACACTTTACTTAGAGGGGAGACGGGGAGGGGCGGGTGGAGGGAAAAGTCGGGAACGTGATGCAAGCCTAGCCATGTCCGTGTTATCTGTCAACAAATAGGCAAGAGACGGTGAATTGACTGTAACAACCTCAGCAAAGTCCGACGATGTCCCAGTGCAACGGATTTCCCCAAGACCTGAGACCCTACAACACGTCTACTCACTGATTTGACATCAACTAACAGCTCCGGTCTCTCTTAATTGTGTAGAAGACACTGACCTAGGTGCTGACGTTTTGCAGACTCTTGTTAGCAAACTTCTCTTGTTTTGCTGATCTAGTACGTCCCCTGGATGATCACCTGATTTCCAATCACACAGCGAGCAGTGCTCGTGGACAGACTGCGTCGCACGTACATCACTTTCATCAGATTAGTTTTAGTCGACCTTCAGACAACGCGCCTGTTTTCGACTCCTAGATGTGCTGGCACTAGGATTAGGAAGAAGCCTGTCTTGGGAACACCTGATGGGCATCGTGAGGGATCGCAATTTGTGTTCCGCGACATGCCCCAAATCGACGCCTGCTAGCCGCAATTGGAAGCTCACAGTTTGCACTGGCTTGTTTGCGTTTGGCCATGCAAATCAAACGCGCTCGTGTAGTCTGAAGGGCACCACCACCATCACCACGTCTGAGCTATGAGTCATTAAGGCTGCAAAACAATGTACGCACACACACACGCACACGCACAACGCATGTATGACGCACCCGATTGAAGCTCGAACGCGCCCCGTGGACGTCGGACACCGCGATCGCACTCCCACCGTGGTCGCGTCGGTTTCGCCTACACACAGCACACGCCATTTGCTCAACCTAGCCCATGGGGCGTGGGTAGGGAGGACGCCTCAGCTCCCCTCCGCCTTGGTGTGATGAGTCATGCGAGGACTGACAGGGCATGCAAACACATGCGAGCACCCGTGTGCAATGGAGGGACGGCAACTTTTGGCAAAACAGGGGGAGGAGAGGCGCACACACACACATTTTTCAACAAAGACAGCGGTCAGATAATATCCTGAAGCGCGCGTCCGCGCGCCGCGCTACCGGTGACAGAGGAACTGTGACCACTGCGCCGAAGACCAACGTTGGTGTTCCACTCCGGCTCCCACGGAAACCCCGACGCTTTAGTGCAAGGCGTAGAAGGTCGATCGAGTGTTCTCATTGGTGAGAGGAAGCTGAACTTGGTGCACCTCCTGCATCGTCATGACGTCCACCGACCACAAATCACATAGCGTTGCTCGACCTCGTGACTGCAGGCCAGGAGTTTGCTAACTTTCTGCTGCACTTAGCTTCAACATAACTCCGTGCAACCATACACACGTATTGACGGCCGTTTCCTGGTGCGTTGGTAATATACGCGCTTCGACAGCTCCGCCGTCAATCAACATTAGTTGTAGAAGACAAATTGCCGACTTTTAGAACACACACATCAAAGAGCACAACACCGCACGCACGCATCAATATGTCCGTCGCGCGTTTTAGCCGAAATCGAGCGCCGTCAGACGTGTGACGGTGTAAGATACCTTGTGCATCACATCCAATCGGGTGCCTGCAAGTTGAGTCAGATTTGGCATTCGTGCATACGTGTCCACGTGGCGGCCGGCTGAGTATTCTGCCATTGATGGTTCCTCCGAAGAAGCGCCGAGTGTTTGATTTGGGTGAGCTTAACTACACTTAACCGACGGTGCGTATGTGGAAAACCACCGAGAATAGCTCTGAACTTAACTAGGGTAGACCTTTCACGGATGCTTGAAAAGCACATTCAATGTGTTTGAGAAACTGTGCTCTTGATATCGTTTATACAATGACGAGCCAACTTCACACGCATTAACCCGTGTCCAGTGGGGCTCAATCCTCATTCGAACATGTACATGCATGACGCTTTGCTCCTTGTTGCACCGCCTCAACGCAGACCGTTGACTCTTGATGTGGGCTCGAGACTGAAAATATAGCGTCGACAAACTTGCACGGGCAGTGCTCTGATCCCACACCCTGCTTTCTCACTGAAAATTAGGTTCCTGGTCTGTTTCACAGTCGTACAAACTCCAACCGGCTAATTCAATGAACCCTACAAACCAACCTAGTGTTAAGCATTTCATGCCCACACTCAACGATAACGCAGAGCCATTTCTGTGATCGACCCTACAGGCGTCAGCGACATCAATTCAAACGTCTTCCGACGAAAACTAGGCGACCACAACGGCAGCGAGCATAACGACGGCGCCCGCGACACAATGCGAGTTCTACGCCGCCTAGTTTTGTCGGGGCAACTAGGAATAAATGGTCCCCAGCCAAGTACCTTCCTTCGGTAGTCCATAGGCACACTCAAAACGAAGATTAGATGAATGGGTACCGAAATGCGAAAGACACCGGTTGACGAGCTACAAACCAGATCACGAGCACATCCGATGTCCGGAGCTACGCCGGTAGCGCTGCCCATCCAACTCGATTTCAATCATCCACACAAATTGGCAAGGCAATACAAAGAAACGTGGTGACAAGCGACCTGTTCGTTTTCTTGTTTTGCTTTAAAAAGTACAGCATAAATGCGTCACAGTTTAGGTGTGTGAGTACATTAAAGTGTGTGTGTGTGTGTGTGAATCGGGGCACTGAAAATACAATTATTATTAAAACGGTAGGTTAGACTCGCCCCAGGAATGATGCGCACACGAAAAGCAAGACTGGGTGGGGGGTGTACAGGTGGAGAGGGGGGCGGTGTCGGTGGCGGCGGCAGTGGGAGCGGAGGAGGAAGGGGACTGGCACTCGCCAGTTGAGAACAAAGTAAAAATACGCACACGGCTATCAAAAGAAAGTTGATGGTCAAAAATAGTTGGGTGGCTTTTGTTCAAATGCTCGCTGATATGGACGGCAGTCGTGGGCCACGACGGACCCTGAGCATCTGAAGGGGACGGGAGGTTCGCCGGCTGGAAAAATAACGATGGCGGGAGGCGGGGGAAGGGAGGTATTGGACTGGCCGAACGAACTGAATGGCCGGTCACGGGGAGGTGGCTGGGAGAGCCGGATCGGGTCACCGAACCCTCACCTCATGCCTTCTGTATGCGTGTGTATAAAATACGTAAATCAAGGTTCGTATACAAATTCAGCACAGCCTCGTTAAAGGGAGTGACATGAGTGTTTGAGGTCGACAAGTAACGCACCAATACGCACAGACGACCTTGCTGCTGCTGCAGTACTTTGAGTAGAAAAAGAGGGACGGAGGCGGTTTCTGAGCGCGTCGACGGAAGAGTACTTAGATGCACAACATAAAAATACAATATGTGAATGGCGCTTAAGGGGGAATGTGTTGCGAGGTTGGCTAAAAAGGGGAGAGTAGACCGTGAATCGCATCTAGGTGACGTTACCGGAGTCTGTAGTCGCTGTTGGAGTTCTGACGTGTCCCTTAACAAGGCCAAGGAGTTGATTCAAGGTTGCCTGTCTCCTCTGTCCGGCTGCGCGGAGCTCCTCGGCAAGGTGTGAGATCATATCTGTCAGGCGGAAGTGCACAGCTTCCTCTGCCTGCAAACGCTCAACAATACCAGCTATTTCGCCGCTGTTTGAGGAGAAACGCTCGACAAGGTTGGGAGGGAGGTTAGGAAAGAGAGCAGAAGCTGAGCCGGCGGTATTTTGGCAACCCGACTCAACAACTTGCGACGTGAGACCTACCAGACTAGTGAGGAGATTGGCGGTAAGTGAGGGGAGAGCAGAGAAGTCGCTAGTGGGGGGGTTAGACAGTGCTTGTTGAAGAATGCTAATGGAGTTGGAGGTTCCATTTTGGGTAGCGGAGAGGTCATGGGCTTGATCCTGAGATTTTATCCCCTCGTCTTGGTGCCTTTGCTGCTGTTGCTTGACAAGATCGGAAAAGAGTTGAGATTGAAGCAAGAGGGCAGCAGCAGCAGGATTAAAGGGGAATGGCAGGGGTGCAGTTGAATCCGGCTCCGGCTGCAAACGGTCAGCGAAGCCTGCCTGGGGCTTCTCACCATTGGCAAGAGAATTCACAAAAAGAGCGGTACCAGGAACAGCGCCAGATTTGGTGACACCCCCAAAACTTTTTTCCACGGTATTGGGAGTTGAGTGGACGTCCATACCTCCGCTGGAACCATATAGCGCATTGTTGAGGCAGGAGAGATTAGCAGTGCCAAGCTTGCAATGGGGTGAGTTCAAGCCACTGAAATGAGCATTCGATGTGTTTGACTTAGTCGTACATCCCGGACCCCCAGGAGTAACTGGCGTGGACTTGATACCACTTCTGTCACAAACTTGCATTGTAGTCGCGTCAACATTGGGGTAGATGACGAGGATAAGACGAGCAACTTGGCGTAGTATGGAGGCATTTCTAACGACCTTCATCGGATTGTTAACTAGAAGTCGGACATCGCGCCGTAGATTCTTCCATTTATTGTAACAGTGCTCTGTAGTAAATCCATAGGGTTCCATTTCAGCTCCGATGGCCTGCCAAACGGCCTTGTGCTTTTTTTGAACATTAAATTCGTGAAGGTGTTCCTCAACACGATCCAGTAAGAGCTGCACGTGTCGAGTTGTCCAGTGAACCTTTTTGTCACCAAGATCAGCGTTAGGCTTTGGACTATCCATGCTAGCAGATATTGGTTTTAGGCCCTCCATTTCATCATCCTCGTCGTCTGCGGTCATAGTAACGTCCGCGGGCATTTGTTCTAACGGAGACTCCGTGGACGGGTGGCATTCTTGTGACTCCGATCTGTTATATTCGGTAAGATGCTCAGCCATAGGCTCTTCATCATCATCCGCATCCTCCGGGAAACTGGGGCTCGACTTCTCTGAGCTCTTGCACGGATATTCATCCATAGTCAACATGTGATCCAAGATTTAAATGTCTGAAGAAGATGACCAACAAATCAACCATTAACTACTAAAAAACCGTTTAATGTAATTAGAAAAAAATTATGAATAAATACGAATTAAAAAGAAATATACCACACAATTTGTGACGCTTTGTATTCAAAACCAAAAGGCAGAGAAGGATAAAGACCTTCGCTGAAGGGAATGATTAGTGTACTTAAACAAAAGACAATCTAAAGGCCAAGCTTGATTGGTTTGACTCCAATGACCAAGCAACACTAACATTCTACATAACGAGCAAAATTTTATTTTTTATTAGATCTTTCCAAAAAGTTATACTACTGCATTGGAGTATGTCAAGTGGACTCAAAAAGTAGTTTAATAACTTAGGTAATTCTGAACATTTAGACAGATTTTGGTAGTTTAAACAAGCGATTTGTTTTAAACACATTTAGTAATAAGTTCCAAAATAACAAGCTTTTCAATGTATATAACTGAGTTCTCTCAATCGTAATTAAAGTATTGCCCTATTACGCATTTAGGATACAACATACATTACAATAATCAAATATTTGTTGCAATAAATATTTAATAAATGAGTTAATATTTTGCTGTTACAGTAATTTGTAAACTCTGTGAGCACCTGTTTTGTTAGTTCTCATAACATTAATACATCTGATGTCGGGCATTTGGGATTTCCTACGCACTGCATGTTTTCGATGACCGTTAATATATACACTAGCTGTAAATTTTCCAAAACTTCGAAAGCAACCTAACTGATATGCAGCAGATGACCGAAAAAGGTTTCCCTCCGACATAAATGATATTGTACAATTTGTCACTACTTTACAGTATCCATATTATTAAACGATAAATATTTTAAGGGAAGGCATTAATATTAGCTTCAAGAGAACTTTGACAACTCATTAATGATAACATATGTTTAATGACATCGAAATAGGAAAAATACTTTTTCAGCTTATTTTGAAGATTTTACACTATTTCGGATATTAGATTCTTAGTAATAATCTGTGAAACGCACCAGCACTTTGTCAAATGTAGTACTTGTTATTTATAAAAGCCCTGAATCAATATGAAAAAAATTCATTCGGTTTTCTGTCTTATTTATTTCGTTTTGATTTTTCCGTTATCTTAATTAATGACAATGACGCTACAGCAATGAACATAAAGCCAGAGAATACCCGAGCCCTAGTATAAGGAAGACTTGAACCAAAGAACATGCTTTTTGTCCATTCGAAAGCCAGGTGATGTCCATTCGAATCAGCTACGCTGGCAACGCCGCCCATTTTGCACCGCTTCTTATACGTGTCTGTCTCTGGTTAGCTGCATATCTTCCTCACATACCATTGAACGCAAGCGGACATAAGATTTGCTGGGTCCATCGTAGTCCAATATGTCCGCGCCCTTAAACGTCGATGCGAAGGTGAATTTAGCACCTTTTTAGCCTTAAAATGGACGACCCAATTGATGACGATGAGAAGCGGGATGATGGGGTAGGGTTCTCTCTAAAGTTGATCTTTATAGGGCTTTGATGAGCAAAACACGGATATTGACTTTCTGTACAATGATGCTGACGAGTATGGTGTTGAAATAGCCGGTTTGTCATTGTTTTCTTCAGATATTGTTATTTACAGAACTCTACAGTTATTCCGAAGAGAAGGAGTTCTTCCAAAATGCTCAAGATTTTGTAACCATATTTCCTTGTAAGTATAACGTGTGTCATGCATGATTTTCTTTGTGCTTTAAACATAAACTTCTAATGTTTGTTCTCAGCATCCGGTAAGTGGATTGATATGGATGATGCTGCGCGTCGTGGTCATGTGAATAAACTGCTTGATCTGCTTGAGTCGTCAAGCAAAGAACACCGTCAAAGAGCTGCTCGTTCGATGCTCTACTTGCTACAGGGTGTGTTCAAAGAATGCGACCTCGAGGAAGACCAGATTACGTGGGCACGACGCAATGTATACCTTTGCATCGAGTGTGGTGTTCTCTCGGCTGCTCTATCTCTACTTTTGTTGGAGATACGTTATGAGTGAGTTGAGGAGAGAAAAGCGCTAGATTCGTCTCAGCTCCACCCGTGTTTAAATCCCTTTGTCCCATTTTAGGGACTGGTCAAGGAACCTGAGCACGACGTCTTCGGATTTAACTTCATGTGGCGATGCCACTTGTAAACAACCCGCCACACTAACCAACAACGCAAATATCCGTGTTGTTTTGTCGATTATTTATATTCTTGTTGAAACTGTTCGAGATGGCTGTCAATCTGCCGGTTCGAATGCGTCGTCTTCAACAACGGCCATAATTACAAGGCCATCTTCATCCACTGTTTTGGACCACACAGCGAAATTACGCGAGCAGTTTATTGCTGAATTGGGTAGTTGTCTACTAGTGGTCTTTTTGCCGTTTGTTTTTACATTCCCTTTTACTCTTTCGTTCCCTTTTCCTAGGTGCACCCATCAACGACGGAAGCCCCCTAACTATCGTCCTGTTTGGCATGGTTCATCGATTTTGCAGTGGGCTTGCGCCTCATTTTCCCATGAAGAAAACGCTCCTTCTACTCTGGAAAACCATTCTGGTGTGTGTTTCGAGGCTTTCGCGTACCAAAGGGCATCGCATTACCTATTGTTTTATTTTAGCTGACGCTAGGTCCGCTATCGAACCTGTTTGAGAGGAAAAACTGCCAACGTCGGGCCGTCAACCTACCCGAGCTGCACGAGGACACTCACTTGGTCGTTCGTAGAATACGTGCCAACAGTCCCCCTGCGAATCCGGCTGACAGTTTTCTTAATCGGGCCGTCCGCACCAATAACCGGCATTCGATTCTCGGACAGGGGAGACAGGGTCCAAGACAGGGAAGTCTGGCCGGTGGTCGTCTAGCTGTGCAGCAACAACTAGCCCAGCAACAGCTTCAACAGCAACTTCAACAACGCCAGATGCAACGTCGTTGGAATCCGACATTCAACTTTGCAACCTCGGACAACGTCGGGAGTGGAGAATCGATGCGGGAGGCCGATCTTCCAGGTATTGCCACCCCGCGTCCGGGATCTCCGGTTAAAAACGAGGACGCAGTTGATACACCGATGCCATCGACAGTACCAGCGCCAGGATCTCAGATTCCCCACTCAATCCTCTCCCAACAGCTCATCACTGGCATCCTCAACTCGTTTTCCGACGTAAAAGTCTTACCTTGGCGACCGAAGGTTCGGACAAGCGATATTGAGGTGAGTGGTTGTAGCACTTGCTCATACGCGATGTTATGCTGGATGTAAACTCTTGTCTCCCTGTTCTAGAATTTCGTGAATAGCGCGCGCCATAAGTTTGTGCATTTCCGCGTAGCCCAGGACACAACATCGTTGTATGGGCTACCCGAGCCTATCCACGAAGCTGTCAAAGTTTTAAAGAAGTATCACTACATCTCTCTTGGTGAGGTGCAAATTAAACAAGAGGCCAATTTCGCCAAATATCCCCTTCTCCTTGTAAGTTCCCATTATTGTCTTCATCTCCACCTTTTTCACCAATGTTCAAACCATGCAGTTTGTTGCGCTGTTTATAGCTTTTAATTATAAAAAAGTCCAAATCGAACGTTTAGCCGTGATTTTAAGGTGGCGTCAGAAACTGTCAGTTCAATCGATTCGCCTGCTCTCTTTGCGACCACATGGCTCAAAATGCTAGTTAAAGTTAATCCAGCGAAACTAGTTAATCTTCCTGTGATCCGTCTCTCGCTTCTACTTTAATGATCCTGCCTCTCTTTTCTTGGCCTTTTACACAAGAGGGCTCAACGAATTTCATTATTAGGCGTATGTTGTCTGCAGAAACGTTAACCTCGTTGTAGAACAGATTCCTTCCGACAAAAGGAGATAGGCAATGCACTACAATGAATGAAATGTTGTCGATACTTCAATAACCACTAAGTCGACTTCGTTTAGTTCGTTCTGCCTGTCATCACCCTCAATTTTGCCATTGAAATTACGCGTTGTGCTGACTGTTCACACCTCCACTGTACAAAATTTATGTGTCCAAGACAGTGATGGTTGGCTTTAGAGCCTCCAGTTTTATGGTTTAGCTCAGGTTGGTCTTCGCTAAAAAAAAGACGGGGTATGTTTGAAACCACTTTTTTTCATTTTTCTTGAGGGTAAAGAAAATTTTCCCGACACCCCCGCGGAGAGGCTGTACGTGGCGATGCTTCCTCTACTACCGCAGTACATGGTAGGTCTTCTTGCTTTTGGTACGAGAGCCCGTTTCGTGCAAGAGGTATTGAGTAGGGCCGTGATTGGTAGACAAGCGGAGTACAGGCTGCCTTCCCGAGAGTGTGTTGTTGGCTTGAGAACTCACGAGCCAACACCCAAACGAATTCATTGTTTTCTCGTTCATTTTCTGCGTGTCATTGGTCTATACTTCTACCCACTCTACTGATTGGGTTCTAATAGTAGTTTCTTGCGTTTCTGTATTGTTAACGGCAACAGACTCGGAACATGATTGACCATTGACTTACTCCAGTTTTGGGCCTTGTTTCTGGAATGCCAACGTACCTGTGTGTGTGTGTAATTCCACGCCAATCGAATGCCTCAATGCTTTGCAGATTGCCGTTCTCAAAGTCCTATTGGCGTCTGCTCCGACATCGCGCACAAAGACGGAGCCAATCAACATCCTAGCGGAGATAACCCCTGCCGAAGCGCCGTAAGTTCACTCGATTTCATCCTACGCGCCCCTCCCCTCTCCCGCACCTTTTTTTTTCTAGAACGAACCAGTTGCAGACCCTCGTTCTCAACTACGACATCAATCGCCATCGAGAGATCCTCGTCAAGGCCATCTCGGGTCTTCTGTTGCTTCTGTTGAAGCACTTCAAGCTGAACCACATCTACCAATTTGAGTATATTTCACAGCACCTGGTTTTCGCCAATTGTATCCCCTTGGTGCTGAAATTCTTCAACCAAAACACCCTCCTCTATGTGCAGGCCAAGAATAGCATAATGTGCCTCGACTTCCCCGCGAGGGTCATCGGCGACGTACCAGAGTTGACGCCTGAAATGCTGGTAAGCGACTTTGCTGTTCTCGGCTGTACTGTTTGTTGAGTTGATTTCTTGACAGGGCGCACATTTCAGAAGTTGACGACGGCGTGGGAGAAATTGTAGGGCCGTTGCCACACGTATCACGCCAACAAAACCGTTGAAAATCGTCTGACATGTCTTGCATCTGCTCGGAAGCCCGATATTTGGGCTCGGCTTGCATTGATAGAGGAATTGGTATTTTCATTTTGCATCTCAAACGCATCGAAGTAGTCTCGTTTCTGGAATCAGCCATCACTATTGGTTAATTTGAAGGAAACATTAACAACGGCATCATTCGAAAGCCATCGTGGTATAAGCATGATGAACCGGTACCAACCACATCCAAAGTTGCCCGTGAATTTTGTGTAACCACGGTGATGACGTGTACACGGATCTTTACTTCTGAGGAACCAATTGGTCGATTAACTTGTTGACAGTCAAATACTAGTGAAATTACTCGACTAGGAAGCAGTCGAAACAGCAGCCAATGCTGGGATGAAGACAACACACGGCCAACATTGGTACTGTGTAAAAAAGTGGTCGCCGCACCCCTCACTAAACAGCCTTGGTCTTACCTTCCTGCCGAATCCTTTTAGAACGGCGACTGGTCTCCGTGTTGCTGGCGCAATATGTTCTCGTGCATCAATCTCCTTCGAATTTTGAACATGCTGACCAAGTGGAAGCATTCGCGAACACTTGTGAGTTCTCCAGTCGAAGTCATAACCCCGTTCTACTTCAGTCAATCGTACTTTTCACAGTTACCAGCCTTTAAAACGGTTTTGCTGTGTTGTTTCGCTTCTAAGGTTCCATTTGAAGTTCTCTTTAGTGCAATAACGATTAAGCTTGTTAGGAATTCGATCCAACCTTGAGGATGATCATATGTAGGGAATGTAGTTATGTAGTTGACTTGGACACTTCAACCCCCTCATTTTCAGATGCTGGTTGTCTTCAAGTCCTCCCCGATCCTCAAGCGTGCTCTCCGAGTGCGTCATGCTATGCTGCAACTCTACGTGTTGAAGCTTCTGAAACTGCAAAGCCGCTACTTCGGTCGGCAGTGGCGCAAAGGCAACATGTCCATCATGTCGGCCATCTACCAAAAGGTTCGCCATCGCCTCACTGACGACTGGGCCTACGGCAACGGTATGGATAAGCCCACCACCGATTAGCACTTTGTCGGATCGTTTCGCGTTAATTTTACTCTCCCTCTCCTAGAAAGCGAAACGCGTCCCTGGGACTCCCAAGTGGAGGAGTGCACCTTGCGCTCCTGCATAGAGCAGTTCCATCAGCGTCGCTACTACGGCGAGTGCCTCTTGCCCGACTTCCAACCCGTGGACAACTGTCTGATGTCTGTGCTGAGCCAGCCGGTTGAACTTCCAAGCGACTTCAAGCGCAACTACGAGCGCTGGCTCGAGGAGGAAGTCTTTTCGACCCCCATCAACTGGGACAGAGTGGTGTTGAGCGACCCTATCGCAACGACCACCTAATTTGCAATTATATCTTCCCTCTCACTTTAACACGTCTCTCACTGTAACCCTTCCTTGTCACAAGTAAAACCAACCACAACAATCCCGCCTTATTCCCTTTGGTTTCAAATGAGGTTCGAACCTTGGCCCAAACGGTCAAAGTGAATCCGTTCACCTTGCTGAGGTGATTTCAACTTCACTTGATAGCCGAGTCTACTCCCAAGGTGGGCCACCCAACTAGGTTACAGGTAGATTAAATGGGAAAATGGAACTCCTTCGACTTAAGTCAGAAATGCATAACTTTATTCCAGTTGCATGGGAACCAATAAAAACGCAGGAGGAGAGTCCGCAACAAAGTCTTACATTCTCTGCTGAGACATTGGCGGCATGCCCCTAGGGCCAGGGCCCACCGGTGTCTCGTCGACTGGGTTCTTTGACTCGGGATTCTTGATGGTTTCGTCGACACTCAAGATCATGCAGGCGGCTTCTGTCGCTGCTGTGATGGCGTTGCTTTTCACCAGAGCTGGTTCCCACACGAATTTATCGAAATTGTTGGCTATGTCCTCGGAGGCGATGTCAACTCCCGCCCACACTTCGCCTATCAACCAAATAAGCAAAATGCATCAGCCCAAACGCTTTGGATGGTTTAGAGAAAGGTCTACACAATATCCCAGAATTCAGGAGTAGCAAAGTATCAAATAAGTGATGTTCCTCTTTGACACCACAAATTAAGGTTATCATGTTAATAGCAAAATTTGATAACGATTTGAAGATAAGACAGGATATAACGAGTGTTAGGGCTTACCCTTAGCATGAGCTTGACGAAGTCTGTTTAAGATGTTCGTGGGGTCAAAACCTGCATTCTCACAAAGCTGTCGAGGGATAATCTCGAAGGCACGGGCCATCGCGGTTATAAAAAGCTGGTCTTTTCCGGGAATATTTCTCGCGTGGTCGCGGAGGTGCTTGCTTAGTTCCATATCAATCGCTCCACCACCAGCGACGAAGGCGTCGTTCTTTATGGCACGGCGGACAATCATGATGGCATCGTGAAGGGAACGCTCCGTTTCTTCCATGAATTGTTCCGCACCACCACGAAGGATGATAGTGCACGCCTTAGATTGGGTACAGCCCTTAAAAATGTTGAATCTAGTAGCCACTGGTACACGGAATTTTGAAGTTACCTTTCAGAGCCAATTTGGACTTCCTCAAAGCTCTCGCACCTTCCAAGCATGTCATCCGTCAAGCCTTGGACGGTTGTTTGAATGCTTCCGCCACAGGCCATTTGGGTTCGCTTTAGGTCCTCCTCAGGAACGCGACCAGCGCAAAACATGTCACGATCAGCGAAGAATTGGGTGGCAACATCGCCAATTGGCAGTTTTGATAAGACAATTTTGACCCCGGCCTTGTGCAAAATCGACAGCTTTTCATAGAGGACACTCCACTCGGCTTGGACCACCTTCTCGTACTCCTCTACTGTGTTTAGCCGGATCTCGGCATTTTCCTTCTCTGCTTTCAACTCTAGTTCAATGTTGAGAAGGGCAATGACAGGATTTTTGTATGACTTGGGCTGCATTTCAAAGCCGGCATAGCTAAAGGTCTTCTTGAATGCGACACCATCAACCAGCCGCGATTCCTCCAAGGCACCACCGGCAACCTACGACAAACGATTTGTTTTTACTGGAGAAATACGAACCTTCTTTATACCAATCATTTTAAGGGGAAGATGCGTATCAAGGCTCTTCACGGCATCAACAACTAGCTTTGAGAAGAATTCCTTCTGACCCGCAACGAGCTTGGAACTAAGCGCAGTAGCTGCACACATTTCGAGAAGTCGTCTCTGTTCACTAAAAAGACAGCAGTTAGAAAGTGCGAAGTAGAACCAAACAGGGATCTGCAATGAAACACTTACGAGGGGCTATCTTTTTCAACGCGGCAAGCTAATGAACTGAGCTTTTCGAGGGCAATTCTTGCGCCCTCACGAAAAGCCCGAATTATGATGGCAGGATGGACACCCTCTTCGACGTACGGCTTGACTTGTCGCAACAATTCCGCCGCTAGCAAGGTGACACTGGTAGTTCCGTCACCAACCTCGACGTCTTGAGACTTCGAAATATCTACCAATGACTTGGCAGCTGGATGGACAACATCCAATAACTTTAAGATAGTAGCACCGTCATTGGAAATAGTGGCGTTGTTGTTACTGTCGATAATTAGCTTATCCATTCCCCGAGGGCCCAGAGTTGTTCGAACCGCATCCGCAACTGCCTGACAAGCATTTATATTGCTTATGATTTGCGGCACTCCTTGAGAGGTGTCTGTGCCTTCTTTTAATAGAATTATTCTTGGTGCCTTAAAACGATTAGAAAAATAAAAAAAATTAGCTCACAAGCATGCCGAGGTGAGAACACAGCAACTAGAACCACAATAAATGAACGTTGATGAATTCAAACAAACAGCGGGTTCATCAAAATTTAATGAAACGTTAGTTATTTAATACATTTTTAAAAAACATGCAAGCTTACACGATCTAGAGCAGCAACTAATAAGCCGCTAAAATTTTACAGATTATAAGCTTCAAAAAATTATGATATTCGAAACTGCTTGATTTTCGGATGCATGAAATCTTAATTTCCTCAGTCCCCGGAAGTACATATACGAAACTGCCAAAAAAAATTTTTTTATAAATTTGCAGAGTGATTGTCGACAAATCTAGAACTAGCATCGTTGTTGACTTTAAACACAGGTGTTCCTTGTTGCAAAAATCGAGCCATTTGACACATATTGCAAGTTGTTTTTTTTTGAAACTCTTTAGTCGATTAATCCATGTCGCTTGTTTCCGTTTACAACCTAACATGTTTTTTTCAATTCCTTTATTTTTCAAACTGCACTAATATTTTAGTGTGTATATTTTTCCAAGATATGGGTTCTGGGGTCATAGTTGTACAGTAATAGGTGTTCTGTTACTTGTCTGTAAAATAAATTTCGAGCAATCCAGGCTATTCACTATATGCGTACACGTCACGACGTGACACAAATGTGAAATAAATGCGCTTTAGAATGCGATTTGCTTGTAGAAATGAGATTTATCGGTGTGTATTTAGGGCAGCAGATATAATCGCAAATTGGCCATTTTTTTTAGATTTTGTATGCAGCGGTGAATTCCCGACCAATAAAAATATGGGCATTCCGTTGGTGTCGTGTTGTAAATATTAACGGTACGCTGAGAAATCCCAGTACTGCTACGTTGAAATTGCTCATTTATTACCGTCTGGCTGTTTTCTAGCAACCCAGATGCTAGGCTTTATTGTAGTGATATCAAAAACAAAGTTTGTAATGGTCTGTTTACTAAACAAAAATTCCAAAAAGAATATTTAAATGGTGCAAAAAAGAATGTCAGTGAGTTAGTTGCTAAGTTCATTCCATTCCATTGACTGAAATAGATTATTTGGGAACCCCTATAAATCTACACTAGGATCGATTTTCAGCCTAGTATTTGTGCATGCTTTTAGGCTAATTACTGAATCAAAGTTTATTTTTACGAATGAGCATTGCTATTTGTAGGCCATTAGTGTCTGATACCCTGACAAAAGCCTCCTTACGACATCAGCGCGTCTTGTTTTTTATCAGTTCCTCATACTCTCGAATAAGTAACGGGAATGGTCTATCTTCTCTTCATATATTTTTGTGGAGCATCAAAGGACGCTATTGAAAGACGAGATATTTATGTTAATGTCCGACATTAGATTGTGCTGACACATCATTTTGGTAAAACCTTTATGTGGAACGAAATTTTTTTGATTTCTTTACCCAAGATTAAGTTCAGGTATGTTTAAAATATCGGTGTGCCATTCATTAACTAAGACTGCATTCGGGTAAAATATATATGTGCATTCGATCAGTTGATTTACGCTAAAAAACCATCAAACATTTCTTTAAAAACGGATTCTTACAGAGTTATCCCCAATCCTAATTTCAAATAAAATACATTTGTATTGGGAATTAGCTCATTTTCCACAAAAATAACGATAAAGTATTTGTCATTTATTTTTTGAGTCATCGATTAAAATAATATTCTTTGTGTCATACTGGTCAGTAGAAAGTAGACTTTAATCAGGAAGGTTTTCATCTTGCAATTCACAGTAAAATGCTTCGTTTATTTTCGAGTGATATTGAGTGTGGTGACAGTTATTCATTAAAATTGCAAAAATTGGCTGAAAAATTAAATTCCCATTATAGCGAAAATTTTCCAAGCACTATGATTCTTGCTTGCTTTATTTATATTTACCGTCTTTTTTATCTGGAATGTGGGAGTGTGTTTGAAGGTATTTTTAGATCAGGCGAATCAATTAAAAGTCCTTGCGTAGCCTATGTTGTACATTATTTTGGGCGCCTCTGTGTTTGTGCTACTCCTATTGGGCTATCTTTTTCTTGGTGTCTCTCGCAAATCAACTGTTCTAATTACAGGAATATGCGATTCCGGGAAAACTGCCCTTTTCGTTATGCTTGTGCACAAAAAAAATGCGATGACATTCACTTCACTTGCTCCAAATACTGAAGACTACAAACTAAAAACTAGGGTACCCTATATTTGCTTCAACATCGTTTAGTCTTCAAGAACTTTAAAGATTGTTGATGTTCCTGGTCTCGAGAAATTGAGATTTGAATGTGTAAATAAATACAAAACCAACACGGCGTAAGTTACTATTCTAGTGTTAATGGATTTGTAGTGGAGTAATTTTCGTGGTTGATTCGTCGAAGATTCAGGCACTCCTAAAGGATACTGCTGAGTACTTGTTTAATCTAATGACGGATGGAATTCTCGCTCGAAACAGAACTCCTTTTCTCATTTTGTGCAATAAGAACGATGTGCCCGGTGCTAAGAATGCCGTTGCAGTAGAAAAAATGCTTGAGACTGAATTGTGAGTGCTTTTTTTATAATAGCTTTCTCTACCACTGCACCCTCTCTAATTTTCCTCTAAAACCCTACCTGTTTCTATCCCATTAAACCATCTATTTTTGCTGCATTATGTCATTGCCTTACTTTTTGTAGGACGACACTCTGCCGCACAAAAGCAGGTGGACTTGCTGCCTTAGATGGCCATAACGAACGCCAGACCGTCCCTATTGTGCGCCCAGATGAAGCGTTTTCGTTTGCTAAGAACAAATTACACCGTGTCACCTTTGCTGATTGCTCTGCTGTTTCCACGGATATCAGTCCCGTCCGCCTCTGGCTCGAGCGTCTGTAACTAGGCACCTTGTTTGGCTTTTTGCCTCCCAATATGTGATTTGTTATCAAACGGTCTTATTTCACATAAATGCCAAGTAGCCGTGAGTTTTTTAGAAGTCAAAGTGACGGTGAGTAGAGTTTGACCTGCATCGCTAATTTCTGCTCATGTTAGGGTGAAGAAAATTTATCCCAACGTCACTTATCCTAGCTGGACTGACAATAGTGGAAAGGGGGTTTCGTATTTGCGTTCTTTTAAGTGGGAAATTAGGTGCTATTCAAGTGGATGCTGAAAGATTCTGCAAGTTTCACCTAGTCGCACCAGACTGTGGGCCATATATAACCACCTACATAAGTTATTTTAGTAGTCTGTTTTTTTCGGACTACTTGCTGTTTCACGTCAAAAAATACAGGAACTGGCGAATGAAGGTACAACCGGAGTGTTATAACAATTACTGAGGCTTATTACTTATTAAACTAACTACCGTCATGGTCAGGTTTTTTCTACCGTAAAAATCGTCTCTGTGTTTTCAGTTTTCATGTCTACTTTTAAGCAGACACGCATTACTTCCAGTAATCAGGATATCTAGCGTTAACTAATAATTCCGCCTTAATTGAACGAAGATATTTGTAGAAATAATCCGTACGTATTTCTAAATTAGTAGCGAGACAATCGAATGGGTGGTGAGTTGGACGAGGCGAGTCAGCTGCAGCCCAATCGCGTACCTTCGCGGTTCTCCCGAATTTAACTGAAGGGCATTTGAGCTGTGAATGTCCATTTTCTTGGTTTGTCGGTAAACTGGTTTCGGACGTGCTCTGTAATGTGGTTATGTTATGACTCCCCAACTTATTACAATATTTATAAGCGGTGGGGCGTGCGTGTTAGTCCATCTGACTCACTCAGACGTATTTAACCTGGCCGGGCATTTTTCCACGGCGCGTCGATCGCACGTGATTAGAACTCACTCGTTGTGATTACTGTTCAACCTGGGGGAGCTACCGGCCACACAGACGCACCGAACACCCTTCACGATCGATGGCCAGTGAGTCGCAATCACACTTGATCGATTTGCCGTGGCCACGCAATTTTCGGTTCCAATTTTTCACGACTGTGTAGAATTCATTGATCGATAAAAGTGGTTGGTAAGGCATACCCTCCCAAACCAAATGCATGATGCTGAGCTCGACCAATCGGAATTGGACGTTTGCTGAGGTGTCATTGGGATTCAGAATCTCGTGGCGAATAATTGATGTGAAAGTCCACCTTGCTGTCGATAACGAAGACCAGTTGTTCAAGTTGGTATTGCGCATAGTGGATTGTTGAATTGAATTGTCAAGTGACAATCCGGTGAATATCCGGATCTCTGTTCAACTTTGCCGTAGCAACCCGTTGTTTTAAACACCGACGTGACTCAAGCTTTGTCGTCAATGCCTTGGTGATTTGCTCAAAATCTGCTTCGATTTCAACCAGTTCATCGAGTTCAATGTTTGTTTTAATCAATACTGGCCACACGCACACACTTATCATCCCCAGCGCAAACTTATCGATAAATGGATCTGTTTACAACCGGAGCCGTTGGATTTTGCTTCGTTCTGTTGTTTCAATCACCACTGCGCCCACGGCCGCGTATTCAAACCACCTCGAACAGTGTGTGGTGTGTTGCCGAAACACCCAGCCCTGCGTAAGCGACGACGCGAATTTCGTTGAAGAAAACACCACTGGTTGCCGTGCCTGAGTCCCCCCCAGACGCCCGGACGCCTAAAGCATCAAAGGTGGCCGAAAAACTGGCCGAAGCAATTTCTCCATCGGAGCGGAGGCCTGTATATTGCCTCGCCCCCCCCCCCCCCACCCCAAACCTACGGAACCGTCCGGTTAAAACCACAAAATTTTCGGGTATCAGACAAGAATGGAAGCGGGTGATTGATTGAAACGACGAATGCCCTGTTCTCTACGCCCCCAGAAATACGCAGCGAGAGAGAGGGGAGTGGAATTACCCTCGTGTTCCGCGGACGCCCATCTATTATCTCATTTTCTCAGTGTTGATTAATTTCATGCCTATCATGCGCACGCACACACCCGGCAGTTGCCCCCAACTCGCCGCCTCCTCCCCTCCCATCACCTCCGGGAACATCGTTTCTGCATTTTTTTTGATCGTTTCTACGCGAACGTTGCTGCAAAATTGAGCATTAATCATAAATGGAATCGTGTGTGTGTGTGTGTGTGTGTGTGTGTGTATGCAGACTTTTTGTCGGATTTCGCTTAAGATAGATGTGTGTGCTTGCAGTTGGTAGATCGAGCAAATCCCTCCTTCTCTTACTCTTCCCCCTCCTCCGCCTCCTTCTCCTCTTCCTCCTCCTCCTCCTCCTCTTCCTCCTCCTCCTCCTCTTCCTCCACCTCCTCTTCCTCCACCTCCTTTTCCTCCTCCTCCTCCTCTTCTTCCTCCTCCTCCTCCTCCTCTTCCTCCTCCTCCTCCTCTTCTTCCTCCTCCTCCTTTTCCACCTCCTCCTCATCTTCTGAATCCGTTTCTCACTCCCATGAAACAAAACCTGACTCGATTTTTCAATTTAGCTGGCATTGGCCGGGTAAGTGAGCGAGGGTTGGGTTATCAAACGTCGACCATCTCACCTGCGCACACGCCACTTGATGGAACCAAGAGCCCGCTCAACTCAGAGCGAAAAAAACCGCGACAACAACAACAACAGCGCCACCAGCAGCTTTTTTATCGGTCAGTCTAGCTGACCACAAACCGCGGTTTTAATGGAAACCCTACGGGGTGGTGAAAACGGCAGCTAACGTCGCTGTCATATCTCCTCCTGCCATCGCAGCGAACCCACCACGAGACACCTACGGGCAGCGGGGGTTATCGCAACTATTGTGAGTTTTATCACCAACAAAAGTTAATCAACCCAGCTCCCTCGCTAGCTCTGTGTGTGTGTGTGTGTGTGTGGATGTTTGATGGAGGAGGAGGCGGAGTGAGTCACGGCTGGGAATTATTCACAACCCCCGTTGTTCGTGTAATTGCTTGGGCGCACATTACGGACCTGCACACAACTCCTGCATATGCAATTGTAATGGCCCGTTTTGTGGACAGCCTCCCTCCTTATGAATTAACCAATTATCAACCAGAAGTCTACCACCGAGTGTAAATAGACTATTTCTATGCGCGTGGCAGCATCATCGGGCAACCTCGTTTCTCATTGGACCGGTCGTTGACGCATCGTTCTGTGGATTTGGCATGAACTCCCTTCCAGCCGATGTTATTCCAGATTCTGACATTACATGCCTTCCACGTGTTCGCCACTTCCACCTACGTGAGACTTCCAATTGCCCCCAAACTCCCGATTTCAGGAACTGTGCATGCAAATTTTTATGCATGCCATGTGGTCCACCCCCTTTCGATACTGCGTGATTCATCAAACATTCGTTTCTGCAAATGTCAGACGGCAATTATAGCGGGCTTAGCGTCGTCGTTTGGGAGCTGTTGGCATTTCCCAAGGTGCATGGCAAATTTACGCTGAAAAATAGTTGAGGTTCGGATGTTTTAAAAAAAATATATCGACATTCCAACACTTCCACAGTCGAGGTTGTAAAAAAGAAGCTCCTAGCTCTCAAACACATTAATTAATGAGTTCATTTGGCATCCGTGGTTCGCAATGCACTGATGAACTCGTGAACCCAAACGCCAATCACCTTGACCCCAGAAACAAATGTCGAATAAAACAGCAGTTTGCCAGGCTTATGATGTGTTTATTTTGAAGAAAAATATAAGGTTATTTAAGGAAATACAAACTTTGTTGACCGGGCATACTCACATCCTTGTCGAATGCCCGCCACTGTCGTGTTTGAATGCATGAATTTACATTCCCACCGTTCTGATTGGTCATGCCAGTTCAGAGATCGAAGACTACTTCTCCTAAACAGAGGACTACACACTAACACTGCACTTTGTGTGTGCAAGATAACAGATGTGTTGACTTCGTACAACCTAGGAGAAATCGTCATGAACATGATTCAAGACGTCCGCAATTTATGGATTGGCGGAAACCAGTAAGCGTTGTCCAAAGGTATAACTGCACACGCTATTTCGGAAATCGACATCATAATATTGACCATTGGTGGCCCTTTAAACCTAACGGTCATCCGAAGCATGTGGCTCCTTTGACGCTGAAACGTACATGCCAGCTTTTTTGCATTTCCGTCCAAAGATGGCCTGTTGGCTTAAACGGTGAACACTGTTCGAACTGTTGTTGGAAGCAATGCCGATTTAGAAGGGGACTACATCGTTTGCTGCGTGAAAATTGACTCGTGGTACAATCCAACCTGGACAATCTCGAAGCTGCCTTTCGTGGTGGGTTGCCATGGAACCCTTTGGAAGCAGCGAAGACAAGCGCTGACTTCGTAGGGGGAGTGGAGGGAGTAGGTAAAGGTTAAATTCACGCCGAAGAAACTCGTGGCATTTAAACAAGGAAATTAAACAGCGCCGAATGCACCTGCTGAAATACACCACCACCACCACCATCGCTGCCGCCGCCACTAACACCTGCACTCGCTTTGAAACGGCATAGTCTACCGACAAGGCCTACACACACACACTCGCCTAGTCGGTAATTTACCGGTGTGATGAATGGTTTCTAGCATTCTTAAGGCTTTTTCAATCACGCGTGATCTCCATTTCTCTCTCTCTTTCCTTAATTTGCCTTGTCTCGTGAAAATGAGGATAAATTGTATTTCAGTGGGGCGATAATTGGCGAGATTAGAGGAAGGCAGAACAGTTCCGGCGTGGTTCTCTGTTGGAGGAATTGGAGGTACTTGAAAGAGGAAAGGTGTGGGATCATTGGATTTCTTCAAACACGTCTGCATCCGATAAGGTGCACCTCGTAGACCAATTCAACCATCCACGACAGATCTTCCACAGTACTCTGTCCGTGTCTGAGACCTGCTTCCGCTGACAACTCTTCACCTAATCTGTCCCTGAGTGCCCGTATGAGGTGAACTATTCGACCATATGCACGATGCATCACTCGTTCTACTTCCTTATCCACAATTCGCACTCATCTCCTACCAAGAGAATTCTATCAACCTAGCAACACCGCAACCATGAATAACATTCCATTAACACATCCACAAGAAACAGTATGGTTAAGTGATGCGACAATGATGGACTCTGCAGAGGCCACAACAGATCGAACGCGTCATCAGCTCGATTGGCGAAATGAGCCTTTGTCGGGGAGTCCGATCTCAACAGTGACGTCTATTCCACAGTCAGACACAGGATGATCTTGCAACGGAGTGATTTTCGATTCCCGTATACCTATTCGCAGACGTCTAGAAAATTGTAATGACTTGAACCAAAGATCCGACGGCTTTTTTCGGTGTAATCGTTAGTAGTTGATGGTTTGTGTGTACCATATCCTCCCTCGTCAATGCACACCTTCGAATTATGGCGTTTGGAGACCGTCAGTTGAATTTCAACGATATCCAGAGCTGGTGCTGTTCAATATCTCATGAGTAATGGCAAATCCGTCGAGTCTGGAAGTCACTTGGCAAATGCAGCCTAATACCACATGCTCGTCATCAGGAGAGAATTTCCGCACTGGCCATAGCCAAGTTACGCCAACATTCGTCGAGTCGCCATGGCAACGTGTGATCTGGCTTTGTAAGACGCCAATTCTTCGGTAGCTGCCGCCATTGGTTCCGCATCTTAGCGTTTCACCATCAGCTTATTCGCACGAACGTGACGTCCAACTCATCCAGACATCAAGCTTTGTTCGCAGGCCCAGTCAGACTTGACCTGTCGGCTATTGTCTCAATTAGGAGGTTGAAATTGAGGATATATCCTCAGAAAACGGCTCCAATTCAGAATCCAGGTCAGGTTAAAACAATGCGTTTCTAAGGGATTGTGCGTGTGTGAGTAGGTAGACCTGTTTGTCCACGCTGGCGTCGGTGAATGGGCACCAAGTTACAAACACACACACACATGCAGACACAACAGGGCACCAGTCACGCACATCGCCCGCTTCTCCCCACCCCAGCCCCTCGGTCCCACTCGAGAGAGAGAGAGAGTCTGACACTTAGTTGCTATGACGGCATCTGGTTTGATAAACAGTCGACCAATAAACAAAGGCGCCTAGCGACTAGACCCGGACTGGGATGTGGCGGGGTTCGCCTTGTACCGTATTCGTAGACAGCGGTGCCGCCGTCACCGCATGTGGAGTTGTTTCTAGCCAACTGTTGTCGCAGTTTCGCTGAATGAAGCCCTTCGCAAACCTTAACATGCACGTGTAGGCTCTCTCGACGTGAAGGCTTAATCGAACAATGACCTTGGGCCCACAGCGCAGTGCACTTAAACAGGGCTCTGTGCTGGTGGCGTTTGAAGGTCATCACACCACCATATCTATTCATTTGTTTTAGCAAACTCACACACGTCTATCCTACCCGCTAATTTGTTTTGTTAAGGTGGCTCTAGAAAGTGCGCGAAGACAAAACGTATAGGCATCTGGAGGTCGTAAAAACTTTTTTAAGCGCATGTGACTTTGATTGGAGCCAAAACCACGTCCTAATAATTTAATCATACAGAGATGTTTGGGACTATCGTGGTTAAAAAGGACTTTCCCAGGGAAAATGTGAAATTGCAGTTGTGGAAATATGTTGAAGTAAAATCGAATCACGGAATTCCAAGCAGTCTGATGAATCTAATTCCATTTCGAGTTCAGCTAAAAGGCATCAACATCCTTGTCACTCATGGGTCCAGGTTCGAGTCCCTTGGTACCGTCAGTTTCACTGTAAATAACACTCCGTCCTGCATGCCAATTCCTAAGTGATTCCAAGTCGTCAATTTCAAACGTCCGTCGGTTCGATAAGGGATTGCAACCAGAACGATGCCAAGCAAAATCACTTGCACCCAAAAAATGCTGTTTATTGACGCCTGATGAGATTGTGGCCTGCCTAGTTAGAATCGGTGTCGCCGAAATTTCAAAACTCAACTGACAACAATGACTCAACAAATGATTCCTGCTGACATCGCACAGGGGTGCTATATTCACAACACGGATATAGAGTGCACAGCCCTGCATTGCCTCTGAATTCAGCAAGCCTCTACCAGCACCAGTGATGATTTACTGCCGATTGTCAACTGTCCAGTGATCGTTCACATGCTGGTTCAGTTGCCAGGTGACCGGCGAGTCGTTGGCCTGGACCGCTGAATTTGCTTGCACTGCACGTTCAATGGTAGGCATCGGTGTGGCTGCATCTGGTGTGCCGACGTAGGAGTAACCAACGCAGATTAGTTGACACAATCCACAGACGCGTGTGTATCTTCAATGCGTGGTTCGTGCTGCTTCCGCCTAGACTGTCTTGGATCAGCATCGTTTCCTTCTGCTAGGTGCATTTCCACTTAGGGAACGACCACGATTGCACTTACAATGGCCTGCATATGTGGTCTCGTCAATTTGTATTGGCTTCCGGTGTCCCATTCAGCGCTCCACTCGACGCGACACAGACACTACTTTAGAGCAGACTTCCCAGTCACTCTAGGCTCCAGGTTCGAGTCCCTTTATTTCATCAGTTCAACTATAAATAACTGACGACATAAAGGAACTGAGCGTCGGCAAATCGGCTGCATGCCCGGTGCAATCTGCTGCTCCATAGATATTCCAGTTCCAACATTTTATAGAGCTTCAAACGAGAATGGAACATTCAGTTGAAAGCACAACAATGGATCGAACTGACTGGCAAGCATTTCTCCTGAACCGCCACATCACCAATTGTGTCCACGGGACGTAATGTTCGTGAACATCACCACCCGATAGCTCTTTCATCGATCGATAAATCGTGTATGTCTGAGTGAGAAACTTCGTTGATTTCAGGAAAAAATCGGCTTGACAACAAGCCGCATTCACCGTTTGGAATTCTCAGATTCATGCGAAGATGCTTCATCGCCTGGACGTCGAAAATCTGATTTTGAATCATAAGACAGGCTTCATGAGTACTTGGCATCTCTCAAAGACGCTGTACAATTCCCACTTTAGACCACATCACCACACTCGCTGCATACGTGGAATGAAGAAGAATTCAACGCTTGGAACTCCCACAACTTGGATGCGATTTTCACAATACCCAGCGAAAATTAATCGGCCAGCTCATTTGCTTTGACAGGATGACTCATCTTCAAACACAACGTGACCTTGAGTGCTCGTGGACAGTTAGACTTCGAGTTAAAAATGCGGGTAGTTAGAATCTGTGGTGAGTTTTTTTTAAATAATCAGAAAAACGATTGGAATTCGGTGTTGGTTGACAAGGACGCGCACGAATGAAAGGACCAGTAAATTATCAAGGAGTGATTTTTATCACAGCCATGTCGGATGAAAGGGCGCGCTGTGGATGCAGGCAGGGTGGGGGGAGACGGGCTTCATTAGAGATGCCAGATCCTATCGTCACGTTCACCAGGCCACTGGACAGCCCCACCACGTGCACCTTGAGAGGGTCACGTGTGGACCAGAGTGGGGCAGGTGGGAGAGAGTGTCAGGGGAGGTGGAGGGGAGGAAAGGTAGAGGAACGGATGACCGGCTAAACCGATTCCCACGCTTGATAACCTAGTAGAGACGGTTTCGTTTGGTTGAAATGCAAAACGCAACCAAATGAATAAGCCAAAAATGTCACCAATGGTTTTTAATGAGGGAGTCATTTTCAACAAATGAAATGTTTCCTAGCTTTCCTCGATAATTGGACTTCTTCAAACACGTCTGCGTCCGATGTGGTGCATCTTGCAGACCAATTCAGCTATCCACAACAGATCTTCCACAGTAATCTGTCAATGTCTGAGACCTGCTTCCGCTGACAACTCTTAACCTAAATTGCCAAGTTCTCGTGAAGCCTGTCTAATGATTCAAAATCAGATTTTCGACGTCCAGGCGATGAAGCATCTTCGCATGAATCTGAGAATTCTAAGAGATGAATGCGGCTTGTTGTCAAGCGGAAATGTTCCTCAAATAAACTCAGTTTCTTACTCAGACACACACGCTTTGCGATCGATGAAAGAGCGATCGGATGGTGATGTTCATGAACATTAAGGCTCGTGAATACAGCTTGGTGATCTGGAGGTTCAGGAGAAATGCTTGCCAGTCAGTTCGATCAATGAGAAAGGAGAACGAAATCTTCTTCCACTGATGTCCTTTCAACAGAATACGCCACTCTCGTTTGAAGCTCTATAAAATGTTGGAACTGGAATATCTATGGAGCAGCAGATTGCACCGGGCATGCAGCCGATTTGC
>UXSR01000343.1:0-41460 GCA_900604375.1 Mesocestoides corti
CGTATCTAGAGGACGTGTTTAGTTAAATCTCATGGAGTCCATTGTAATTTGATATCCTGCAGTGGCAACAGCAGATTGAACACTGGAAGGTGCACCTGGGATGTGGTTGGAAGATTATGAAGTAAACATGCACAATGATTATTGTTAGAGGAAGAAATCAGGTAATATTTCTTCATTAGATTCACATCAGTGTTTTAATGATGGCCAAAATTATCTCTTCGGATATGTGTAAATTGTATGTTGTGGACAAAATTTAATTTTATTTTCCTGAGAATAATCTGTGATCTCTGCAATGGATTTCTAAAAAAATTGGTAGCACAAATAAGTCTGATAATTGGCTTTCGCATCTAAACAACTATGTCAAACGGAGAAATCTTTGATGCATTTAGATATGGATTTCTAAATATTTTTTTGCCACTGGAATATCTGTTCAACCTCGATTTCTAACTTATTCAATTAGCTTTTATTTATCCACTTGTCTCTGAAGAGATCGACCTTGTTGCAGAAAGGATGTTTTAATTTATATAAGGCTGAATGTAGCCTATTGTTATGAAGCTTCAACTGCCTGTGTATATATATTTGAGTTTCATCGTAACAACTGAATCTTACGTGCAAGTAGTTAAAAATAAATGAAAACACATCTGTGGCAGCGTACATCGTTTAGAAAAATTAGCATTGTATGTTTTGTGTAGATTAACTGATAGTTAAAAAGAGTATTTTAATTGGTAATCGGAGCCTATCCTGTGTTTTAGTTTTTCAGAGGAACATTCTGCTATGTGGGCGTTATTTCGGTGGTCAGCTGTGTTTACGATGGTTCGTGAGCTTTGGTTTCATTACTTGTGATCCTGGTCTGTTAATTTTACAGAAAGCTAGATTATATGCAGTGCTTTTACTTACGTCTAGAAAAAAATAAAAACGCTTTACACTATAGATCAGCTCTCATCTTTTGTGCCGGTTCTTATCTGGTTATCATGTAGCTTTCTCATGCTGCCTGGTAAGAGCTGTGACAAAATTTGACCTTTCGTCCTTTAAATTATTTTTGCAATAATTACATGATTTGTGCTACTTTATTTAGCATTTTTTGACGTTTGGGTTTTTTGCCAGTCTTTCTTAATATTAATTCGACTAACCCAAATAATACGAAAAAACTTCAGACCTGTTCGTGCACATGTGCTTATATTTAATTAATCAGATTTAGGCTTTTGAGTTCAGATTGAAATTTTATTCAAAAGATCTGCTGAGTTCACATCTTGTGGTTTACTCGTCTTTGGATGGTATTTAACCAGAGGCATATAATTTGAGAAGGATGCTTCATATAGTTTAAAAACCTTGTATATTATGTTTCTAGTAAAAGCACTGGTTTTTACCTAAGTATATAACTCCCCATTCAGTTTAAAGAAAATGAGTAACAAAATAGCTATGCTAATCTCCAACGCATAGGTTTGTTTGTACGTTGTTTACAAAACACTGACTTAGATATTAAAACGGTACTTATAAACAAATAAAAATGTAGGCACAACGGCAAATTTTAGTTTAGAGAGTAGAGCAGGTGTCATAACTTCATGAATTTCTCTAGGGACGTGATTATTCTAATAATAGCATTTTAAACTGACAAAAGCCAAATGAATATGGCATTAGTCTGCGCCAAAATTTGCGTTGTAATGATTTCGTGTTATACGTAAACTTTATAAGATACTTTTGAGATAAAAACGGGCATTGTGCAAAAGTTTGCTGGAACCATTTTCTAAGACACTGGTAGCTATTTCAGTCTAGTTCGACTCACCTAACACATTCCCTAGTCAATAACGTTGCCTCATTTAGTAGCAATGGAAATATTTATGTCTTAATAACCTATCAGAGCTGTTAGTTTTTTAAGGTCACATCCTTGAAGTTTTGGCAGCGACCATACCATAACTTCAGATTTATAATAGAGCAATCCCATATGCTCACATTTCATATGATTTTTGTACCTTACCTGTTCAAAGACATTACGCGTAAATGTTATATGAATGACTCATACCAGTTTATCAGCTGATTTATGACCTATGTTTAGTAGCTCGTTTGGTCACGAAATGATTGGTGGCAATAATCACATAAAATTGTAACGCCTCTGTTTGCTAAGATAACGGCTAGTCAGCAACCAAAATGATGTGCATTTAAAATTATAAAATTCATTATTTTCGCAAATGATCCTCGGATAGAAGATATTAATAATGTAGTTGTTATGACTTTTGAAACCCAGCTAATGTTTTCTTTCAAGATAATGTCAGTAGTGTAAATTAATTTAAATCATAAGAGAGAATCGACCGGCATTTGAAGTTTAGCCGAAAGTTTGTTTGAACTACAAAATGCAAGCATGTGTTTTGGGTATCGTTGTTGAACCGATTTCTATTTTGATGTGATCTCAGATTTCTACGAGTAAAGTGAGTCATAGTAATATTTCCTTATCTAGGTAATGAGCAGGCATACCGTCTGCTTCGTAAATGCAATAAAAATGGTTGTCTTGATGCAGCATTGTAAGCATGCTCTTCTTCTGTCGATTCGTGACATTGTTGTGCCCTTAAAATGTACCGTTTGTCAAAAGACAAAATTACAAAGATCTAAAAATATGTCCTCTCTCTTCCCTAATTGCCATATTATTATGATAATTTATTTCCAGAATGTTCTTTATTGATTCTCCACATATTGTTTATGAATTTGACGGA
The DNA here is from genome assembly GCA_900604375.1 of Mesocestoides corti. Classification (NCBI taxonomy): domain Eukaryota; kingdom Metazoa; phylum Platyhelminthes; class Cestoda; order Cyclophyllidea; family Mesocestoididae; genus Mesocestoides; species Mesocestoides corti. Next base: position 2,706 of record UXSR01000343.1, read on the forward strand.
ACCTAGCAGCTAAAATGTAACCAGAAATTAGGAAATATGTCCTTTCCATAAACTAAAACAGGTAATAATTTTAACAACTAAAATTTGTAATTGTCATGCATTGTTCTTTCTATCCGCCTTTTGCATGAACAAATCGCAAACCCATTTGCGTATTCTCACTGATTAATTATAAATTTGATTTATTTTTGTTCGAAATAATCCCTATTGGATCAGATCACCTCCAACGTACTTTCAGCAGCCAGTCTCTCTGCAATGTAAGCACAAATCCTTAAATACCGTTTCTATGTGCTCTAAAAACTAAGCTGATCATCATTTACATCCTCATTTACTGTTTTGTCAAAGGTTATTCATCCTTATCATTGATTATTCACTTGCTGCATCGAAGAATCTCATCTATTTCAGTTAAAAGATATCGAAAATAGCTAATTACAAGCTTCTCAAAGAGATCCGAACCTCAAGTTTATTGTTTAAATGAACTGTAAATTTGTGACGAAGATAATGAAGGGAACCTTGACGTACGCAGAGTGGCTTTGAGCTATAGGACTTATTTTACGAATATCCCCCGTGGTATAAAGTTCATGCACTTTGTCTTTGGGTAATTGCATGAATCCACCTGAGTGACGCCTGGAAGCATTGTGGAAAAATGCATATAATTTTTATCTTTTGTTACATACCCTATTAAAATACCACATCAAGAAAACAAATGATTTTTTGAAGAATCAAGCTGCGAAAACGTTGAAAGTAATGGAGTTGTGTGAAACAGAACGAGGCGACTGGAAGCCTCATATGGGTTTGCAATCACTTACTTGCCAAACAGCAAAATTTATTCAAATTCGCTTGCCTGAAGGGGTAGATTACTTTAGCAACGAGCAACGCAACTTTCCGGGTCTCCTTCCAACTTGTGTTCGTTTTTGTGTTAAGTGCATTTTAAGTTTACTTGGAATTCTTAATGTTTGAGCCATTAATGCCGACAGAAGGCAAGGAAGAACTCACTAGATTAAGGTCCAGATTTATAGCTTTCATCTGAATACATTTCACGACATCAAGGAAAACATTACCAGCAGCCCATTTTGTACTTATTGGGTTCGTTTGGAAGTGCTCTTTTTTATAGCAGTAAGAAGCTTTTTTGTGGCTCTACGATGGTAAATCCGAGCTCTGTCATGTGAATTTCGAGAAATACCAAGCAGGCTCCAATGTCTTTTATAACGATCGGACTGGTGATTCATTACCTTATTATTCGCACTATTGGAAATTAAACATACTGAGTGTTCTTGGAAACTATTCAGAATACAAGTTTTATCCTGTTGTGCTTAAGTCCTTTTCATGCTTGTTTTAACTTCAAAATTTATCCCCTTAAGACGTCTTACTCGATTCCGATCGTTATTTCTTTTTATTGGAAACATTCTGAAATATTTTACGGATGACATATTTATGGACTGCATTAATATCAATGATAACCTCCATCCGTTTAACCAAGCAAGACTAACATACATACTATCAGCAACCTTTATCGTGTTATAAACAGGTCTAAGGGCTAAGACGTTTGCGAGTGCTTCGTTTTGTTCATTTTATGTTGCTCAGATTTCCAAGGAGTTCAACTGGGACCTTGAGAACAAACTGGCAATTCTAGTGCCCAAATTTAGTTATGTTTGCACGTATTTTCGGCAGTAGAATAGTTCAAAAAGCCAAAATTCTGGAATTTAATGCTGCCCGCAATGTACCCAATGGAATGGTCACTTATCACTAGACAGTTGTGTGTTATGAATGCATGACGATGCTGCGGGTAAACGCCACCGGCGCGACCTTAGTGGGCGTCTCGGCGAGATATTGTTTAGCGTCTGTTGAAGTGGCTTAAACAGAATCCACGTGACTGGTACAAATTCCATAATCTCATTGACATATTAACCGAAATTGAGGCACTACGTTTGCTTTTATGGTAAGTTTGCCGTAGTCTGGAAGGTACAAAATATTAGGAAGAAAATACTCGTGAGTTTCAGCTATTTACTGTCACTTGTAGTGCGGTCAGTGAGGAAGGTCACAGGGGTCATTGCTTCTTCTTTGATGAACGTCCATCCTGTGGCTTATGTGAGAGGAGAGTTTATGTAAAGGGTGACAGTGTGGAACCAGATCGACTTGATTTCGGACAGTGCTCGCAGTCTTCATGCCTGCACCTAGTGAATCGACGTGCATTAACTGTATACCAAAACGCTGTCTGAATATCACAGACCTAACGACAGCACCGATGTCAATGATTTCATTTCGTTTTAATGGACCCCACTTAAGAAGGTAACAATGTTTTCACAAAAAAACTGACCGATGTTTACGCTTTCCACTTAAAGTTTTCTCTGTGATTTTTGTAGTAAAGAAAATGACAGCAATTGTATTTTCGCTGTGAATAACGGGAAATGAAATAAAAGTTGGAAAGCATGCTTCTTTCAGAAGTAGTGTTTCTTAAAACTTAGTATACTGTCAATTTCTCAAAGAAAATTACCCAGTATTTTAGCTCAATTACATCTAAAGCTTTCACAGGACGGGCGATAGTCAAAACCCTGCCTTTTTTCAGTCTCAGGGGCTTTGTACTTGCTTCGGCACAATGAGTTAGAGGAATAATATTAAAACACTGGAACCTCTTCCGTGGTAAGTCATTGTTATGATTAATGTGAGAGTTGTGCTGGACGGACTTTAATTTTCGATGCAGATTCGGATGTCTACTAATTTAAATTCCGAAATATCTCACATAATCCCAGGATGCGAAATTTCAATGGTTTCCGACTATTGCCTTCAGCAGAACAATTATTTTGAGAACATGTCCTTCGGGTTACCTTCCTGCTTGACACACATTGCGTTATGTCGGGTTTAGTGTTCTTCATTCTGATTTGGAGATATTTATGGCCACAAGCAATTTCAAGTGTACACGTTTTGTTCATTTAAAGTCGTACTTTAGCCAGCATCAGGAAACGATACAGGATAAGGTAGAAGGGTTTCTGATTGTAGTAACATTCTATGGAGATTTCCGCTTTTTGACAAGTACTTTTTTGCTGACATTTTTACACGATTGCAGACAGCACAAGAGCATGCAATTACTAATTTAGATGATTCTTAAAATTTGAATGTTTTTATTTAAGGGCATCAAAACGTTTTTAGCACTCAAACCCGCGTCTTCTTATCGAGCATCATTTTAATGCTTACTTCATTGTTTGTACCCGATACCCAGTTCTTACTTGGAAGAACAGCATCACCACGGATATTGACTAGTATGCGAAACCACTCAACTCGAGTTTACATGAATTCCATATTTGGGAATCAAAAAAAGTGAGGGAGAAAGCGTTTTATTGGCTCTCACTGGATCATCTCTAATGCAGACTTGATGATTGTCTTTTCTTCCTGTTTTTTATCTGCATACCTTCAATAAACAAATATTGAGTTGCACGAAGTTTTGTGTTTTCGAGACTTCATTTTTTCTTCACACCTAAACAATAGTAAAATTTCAAAGCGGTAGATGGGGAAAACCTAGCTGCACCTCGATATTGTTATTCGTGTATTGGAGCACAAAATGGAATTGTCGAAGATTTTCCAAGAATTCCTTATTCATCTCAGAAAGTACGCTCGCGTTTAAGGCGACATTAACTCCTTCATGTTCCTCTGTCCCGATCCCACTAAATTACCATCAGTATATTCCATAATTATGATTTAAATTTGGCGAAAAAGAAGACATCCTGGTGGTATTTCGATTTAATTTATTCTGTCCAGCTAATTTAAACCCAACACAATTTTCTCGGTTCACCATTGTTATTAAAATAGCACGTTGGGATGGTTAAGCAATTAAAAATCAGTCAATAGATTTTCTTGCAGTTGGACAATACTGTAGTTGCCTTTATTAACTGTCAGGAGCATCTGTTAGAAGAACTACGCAGGTTGAAAGCTAACGAGAATGACTTGGCGAACTGTCACCACACTAATTAATTATCACGGATCTGGCAGTCACGATTCACCAAACAGGATATGCCTTAAAGGAGTACTGTTAGTAGCTGTGTAGCATGTTAGAGAAATCAGATCATACAGAGCCCAAAGCTTTTCCCGCACATAGCTTTTGATAGATCCTAGGATGTAATAGGAATATGTTGGCAAAATGCTTTAAACTGAAAGGAAAATAAGAGGTTTGGGGCTAAAATTCAACACGGGTCAGAGAAGATGCTAACATTGGTTGAATTGACAGACCGTGCAGGGGGTAGAATCGGGGACTTGCATGTTAACGTGCAGAAGACATGCGAGTGAGGTGCGGAGGGGGGGCGTTGCGTAAGGTGGTGCTGCATCTATGTAACATACGCCCAATTTAACTACTTGGCTTCATGTGTGCACCATCGGAAGGCTGTGATGTCTTGTGTCGTGGACATCTAAAATTGGCCCTGCTGATTGGCTGTCCGACACAGGAATTGCGCGAAAGCTTAGCGTGCACTGCTGTAACATCACCGACACGAAGGGGGAAGGAGCACAGAGGCTGTGGTGTGATCCTCTGCCCACAGCCCCCAGCTTCCCCTCAATCTCTCTTCGATGATTGATTCAGTAGACCAATAATGTCACAGGTATATGAAAGTTCCCATCTGGACATGAATATACAAGGGTGGCCACTTTGTAACCGAAAACACAATTTTTTTTCAAATTAAAAATAATCTAAACAAACCATTTCACCACACTACCCTACAATAAATTCTCACTTCTCGATATTGTGGTATTGACAACCGCACATAGTGCTAAAGTCTTGAACGTTGGATAATCGGTATATGAAGACTGGGGTTTGAGATCCTCACTTCGTACCTGTAACAAAGCAAAACATCAAGGATTCGTTAACTTCGCATATCGTCGCAAAATAATTGTGATTCTGTGTTAGCTGGATTAATTTAAAAAGTCTAATCGAGTAAATGGTCGCCCCTTGCACTTCCGCAGGTGTGAAGAGCGTTAGCGCTGGGTGTTTATAACGGACCATCTGGCTCTAAGTGGTTCATTGTTTAGATCCACGAAAACACTATGTTAAGGAAAGACATCTAAAACGAACTCTGACTTCATTACGTGGTAACTCAAGTGAAGTAAACTGCCATGTTTAACTTGTTGGTAGACATCATGAGGAAAATTTCCAGGCGAATTCTTATTGCATACCTATAATTAGATTTAAATACGTTCCAAACTGCCTATTTTGAAGCTTATATTAATTTGCACATCTAAATATTTCAGAATCACCTTGCGTAGTTGATTGTTGGATGACGACAGAGAGTGTTTTCAACTAAAACATTTGCACCCATCTTGAGAACAGTTTTGTACTGGAAGTGGCAGCCTGAATCCGCAGAACCTGAAGTTGGAAAACTTTGACGTTCCATTGAATATTGGCCAGAACGATGACCAGAACATGCAAAAACCAAGCATCCAAAGGCTTAAAACGACGCGTTAAATGTTTTGCATTTATTAACGATTTTTAATCAATAGTTTGGTCCGCAAGCTGTCTTTTGCTACTCATCCCGCAGCCATTTTCAGCCATTTTACAGTTTCTGCGTGTCTTGGTTCATCAACTAAAGTAATTACTGAACACTTACTTTATAAGCAATTTAAAAAACAGGGGCAATGAGGCTAAAAACTTGTGGTTTCATGATTAGCTAAGCAATCTTGAAGCCAATTTGGACATTTCTTGCACTTTTAATTGAAATTTCAACACCATTGTTAATTTGGCCTTGTTTAAAATCATTTCTACGTGCTATGAAAAGTGAAGTGCCTCCTTGTTTCGCACACATTTGCTCTGGCAAAGCAGAGCTCATAAAGTTTTGTGGAGTTTTGTGGTTCACCCCTGGCGTCCAAGCATTCATAACCACTTTTGCTGCAAATTCTTCATACAAATGTCAATCCAGATTTCCCACTTCATCTTGAAGTCGGCTTATTCGCTGGCTGTGTAGGAGTTTCGTTAAGGAATGGCATATTTTGCAGTTAATATTTCCACAAGCATATCAAAACTCCTCGTTAAGCCGTTCTACTGAACATCAACAAAGGGTGATTATCGCAATAACTGGTTCCTAGGTTGAAAACACAAATAGTATACCACAAGTACACTTCCTTAATGCCTACGTTTTAATCGTTTTAACAATTTAAACCATTCTGGAACTTTAGTTACTGTAGATGGAGGTTGTACCCCAAGAGATATCGTGTTTTAGAGTGTTCCTTCTTCACAGTGCTTGTGGGCGGGTTATTAGTACTTATTTGACTGACTGAACACATGCACATTTGATGTAACCGAGGTGGCCTGGACATGGTACCCGTGCAGGACTAAATACGCATCAGCCATAAACAAAGTGATAACTTGTCAAACGCTAGTTCGACGAGAAAGAACCGTGGTAGTATTTGGTGATAACCCTTATACACCTGGGGTTTTAACCATTTTCGGCCTCACCGTAATGAAAGGATAACAGGATAGCTATTTCAGGCCTTCTGACATACGCACTACAATGACTGCATATTTGACACACTAAAACGTGTAGGTCGAAAGTGTGGTTGGTACTTCGAGACTGTTTAAAATTATCAAAAAACAATGAGAGTGATCCGTCCTTGCACTGATTTCGATGATGGTAAAGTAAAAATTCCTCGAGATAAATGTTCTTGGCATTCCATATCTAACAACTGACCCCCTAATGGCTGGTATTCAGCGATGTATAAAGAGAATTTGACGTTGCAGTTAAACCACTGTAATTTAATTTCAATCAAATTTTTAAATATTTTTACTTATTACAGGACAATTTTTTTTGAATAATTGTAAGCCATTCGTCTATTTATGTCAGTTTTAAGTACTGATGAAAAAATGTGAGATATCAACTGAGAAAGCACAGTTTTGAGCACCTCAATGATATCTGTGCTTTGGTCTATGAACCTTAACTCGGGCCGTTCAACAGCCGATTTACTTATTTGCTGTATGCTCGATTAAAAGTGGCACTGGCTGCCAGCCCACTTCAATTGCCTAGATATGGCTTCTACTAAACAACCAAATTATTTCCGCGGCGCACAACTAGACTTCGTATACTCTCGTTAAAGATAGAGCTGCTGGCTATCAGCGGATCATGCTGACACAAAAGGCGGTTGCGTCTGCTTCATGTAACTTTGACTTTACAAGTCAGTTGTGTCGGCGGAGGTTCGGGCCCCATGTCAATAATTCTACAAGTGGTGACGTCGATATTGAATGGGTTCGAATTTCTACGAGCAGATAGTTTGTTATCAACTTGGCCATCTAAGTGCGTGCAAGTTTTCTGTGCTTTGGGCTTCAATGGAAAGGTCAAGCCCTTGACGACCCAAATGTATCACTTATTTCTCGATGGGAGGACTGTTTCCAAGAATTTCATCTGTTCCCAGACCCGACATCCTTGTGCCTGACTAAATTTCAACTCTCGATTCTTATGGTAAACAGGAATTGACACAAATTGGTTCCAAAATCACATTGGACTATTAATATATAGCACAATCTGAAAGATAGCCAAACATCTTTGGTCAAATTGGATGCTTGGACTCTTTCATTGTCAAATGAAAGATAACGCCCTAAAGCAATCTAACCAGCTTGACGGGTGTACTCAATCAGTTGTATATGATGGCTAAAGCTGTTCCTTAGTAGACGCGGCTTACTAAACAACTACACTAATTAATTGACATTTTACCATTGCGGAATTTCAGGCGTCATGGCCAAATCCACACAGCTATATCTATAGTCCAAGTAAAATATTGAGCCAACTGAAACAAACTCAACCTGGCTTGACAGTTGTAACTCCTTAAACCTCGCAGACTTTGCCATTATTCTCTCCTCAGGTGTTCATTTAACACGACGCAACCCGTTAACCCACGTAGAGCTCATCTTTTAGAGTCAACTAACCGAAAGAAAAGGTCTTTGAAGTTGGAAGCAGGGAGAAAGAAAACGCATTTTTGACTGACCGATGTAAATCAACTTAACTTGACACAAAGGCATAGTCAAACAGCAAACCCCAACAGAAGCAGACCGCCAGTTTCCCAGGCCACGGCCTTATCCTCTAAAAGACGCGTGCATTTAACCGGTAGCTGCTGTGAATAAACAGAATCACTCTACCCTTTCAAGTGTTTGAGCGAGATCTCTCTATCAGACAAATACTCTCGTTAAGGGTAGAGCTGTTGATCAGAGCTCTTAAATGAGATTTTCTCAAGGAGGTTTGCAGGAACTTATCAGGCATCCATGAGCAAACTGTTCACAAGTACGGTTATTTGATTTCTGTTTGACACTGGCTTGTTTTCGTGAATATGGGTTGCACATTAAATTTGTACATGTTCCCGGACACTGCATGGTGTAACTCAATCTTCACAAGGTGACCATAATACCCGAAGGTAAGACCCGCCGCACTAGGAAATTATAGTACAAAGCGCTGATAGACGTATCTTGAACTATCTTGGCATATCACCGCTTTGTAAACTTAGCAGACTCTTCTCTCTCGGCTTTAACAATTCCCTGCTCGTACCACATATATTATTGGGCCGCAAATTCAATTTTTCCTCCAGTCAAAAATCAGAATTCAATGCATAAATTCGTAATGAACAGGTAGCGACGACAAATTTAGCTGCTTTACATTTACCCAACGTTTATCCACAAACTAAATCCATTGCACGCACATTTAAAGTGGGCGCAAATGCACCCTTGTGTATCGATGGTAGTAACCAATGTTACCTGCGTATTGAATTTGTCATTTTATGAATACGTTTTTCAGCCAAAGGGTTTGCTCTATGCAATGAGATAGCATTGATAGCAACGTATACTTAAAACAGAATTAGGATTTTTGAGATCAAGTTGCATTCACAGTTGGTAATTGCTAAAACAGCTATTTTTACCAAATTAGAATGTCTTTTTTCATTTTTGAGTGGGTTTTAGAAACTGTCAAAAAGGGATTAATCCCTATTTCAGGTAATCCCCGTAATTTTAAATAAACCACATTACACGCAACGTATTCTTATTCTTATTGTAACAGAAAAAGTTATGACATGCACTGCTTCGTCAATCATTCTGGTGATTTACGTCAAAATTTTACATGAATTTATATAAGGATTATGGTCAGGCAAAAAGAAGACATTTGCTCTGATAACTCAACACAATTGAATTAATCTATAAAAATGTGAATGTTAAATAAAGTGACTAGAGTAAGTTCGATTTTTTTGCTGAAGACAGCTTTTATAAGACTATATTTATAAAATAAGAAATTAGATTTAATCATTGTAAGTATTCAAAAGTGTACAAATCTTTTAGATAATTTTGGGAGTCTTAAATAAATGGGATCAACTATTCCTGTTCAAAGTAAATACTTGCAATGCGTCCAATTATGATTAACGAAATCATCCAAGATCGTTACATTCATCATAAACTTATCCAAATATGCTTGAGTCTAACGATCAGTTTAGTTCATAGAAAATTTACAGCATCTACCGTTAGTCCACGAGTCATGTGCATGTTATGAAGTCAAAATGCGATGAGGTCAGCCGCATTCACTAGTCAGCTGACTGGGCTTTAGTTTTCGTTTCACAGGTATGGCAGATTATGCTGTAGGACCAGAGCAGAGTGTTCAGATGGCATCCGAAAAGCAGACATAAATTAATTCGTTTCTTTTTTTATTTTAAAGATACACTGTATTTTAACTTGCATATCAACATCTTAACCTTTTTTTGCGAAACCGCAATATGATCGCTTCCCTGGGATATTAAGAACGGCTTAAGAATTAATTTTACTAATATAAAACTACACATTATGGTGCATACAAAGGCGGTGAATTATTACTGATTGTCTAATTTTGTTTCTGCTTCAATTTCTGCTATTCATAAAAACTTACCGCTGCTATTTAGGTCCATTTCTACACATAAAACGCTATGCTTTAGGTTGCGCGATTTCATATAATTTTAAATAGTAAGTTCGCATTGAGTCACCACTGGCCCAGGTGGCTTGTTAAGGATTTTGATGCAAAAAATGTCAGAGAGTTTAATTTGGAATTCGAGCACAAACTACGCCAATAAATTTGCAGATTCGCGCCCGTGATTGCCAATACTTTCAATGCCCTCAAACTAAATCTTTACAGTCATAATGCCTACTGCTTTTCCACGGTCCGAGAAATATATCTATTACATTTGTATGGGCAATCCACATTATTTCGTTTTTCAATTGAAGTGTTTTAGATTACCAAATAATGACTGAAGGAAACTGCGCAAGCTTATAATTACAAACGAATAGCTTTTTGCGTATTAATCCTATTGCCCGTTTTACGAGACTCAGTAATCCAGGGTTGGTTTTAAACATTTGGTGACCCCGACAAGCGAAATCATTTTTTTGACGCCTTTGATTGCTGGTTTTCGTAGAAATATTGTCACAACCCTCCTTCTACAATGTCTGACCCTACTGCTGTACGTTTTCCTATAGAAAGCAGTATTTCTGTCAACTTTCCTCCTTAAAGCTCCAATGTTCGAGTGTGGTTTATGCAAATTGAGGTTCAATTTCGCAATTTGAAGGTTACTTCACAGTCTTCAAAATACCTCCATGTCGTTTCTTTGTTACCAACAGAAGTCGCAACTGAAGTTCCTGACATCATTGGAACAATGCCCTCTGAATATCCTTATGACAAGTTAAAAAGTGCTGTTCTTGCTCGAACGACCACCTCGAGCGAGGCGATTGTGTTCATATGTGCCAAGAAATTGTTAGTTCACATTTGGCGTAGAACTGAATCATTAACCTTGATATCCCCAAAAAAGAGGCGTATATGCCGAAAGAGTTGAGAAGGAGACCTGTCAACTAGTTCGATACCAGAATCTCATCAAAGTCAGTTTGCTACACATTGGTTTCCTATAATGTCACGTCGCTTCACATGCCCATTACACATCACTATGTAAGTATCTAACTCAAAATTACATATTACACTAAATTTTAGTTCACTGACACCCCAATCCGAAACATCGAATACGAATTTTGCTTACTATCAGGGATTTTGACCGTTAAATCTAGAGAAGTTCTTCACAAATTTTGATGGGCTTTTTCGGCTAAACACATTTAAATCCATTTTTAATTTTCAGTTTATTTAAGGGAGTACTTTTTACGGTGAAAACTACACCAGACTCATGAAATATGTTCAGCTCTTACAGGTGCCGCAAATGTTTAAATTTACGGTTCGGCTTTTTTTGAAGACCCTCGTTTAAATGCAATCTTACAACTTAATTTTCTTCATTAGCAGCTGCCTTTTGACAAAGTTGGTTTTATATACACACTTTATCCAATATATTTAAACCACCCAGGAAAACTGAGGCCATACTCAAGTTAAAATTTGTGTTTATTTTACAAGGCGATGGACATCAAGTTTGTTTTAAGTATACACTGAGTAGGTATGTTTAACAAGAACCAAATTCGTTTTCGATTAACCCAATTAATTAGTAAATTTAAATTTATTATCTAGCAAAGAAGTCGGATAGAAATGACAATGTATTTGATTTTACCAAAGCAATATTTTGCCAAAGATCTTGTCACGAGGTAATATTTTGTAATCAGACATTTTGGTAGACAAATGAAGGTACTTTACTGAGAATAAGTTTGTATATGACTGTAATTTATGTGCCTGGCTCATCTATAGCGTGAGAAAAGTGCTGCAAGTGTAGAAAAAAATCCGCGGAACAGATTTGACAGGCTCTAGAAATATATTCCTGCATATGTCAAGTTGGTCACAGAAGAAAAACGATTCAATTCCGAAAACTGATAAACCAATTATCAACTAATAGTCACTGGGCGCAATTAAATGAGGGTTGGGAACCCGGAGAATCGGTATGGTCTTGCCTATGAGTCCTCATTTATTGATGCTATGATTGCGATCTAAATTGCGACAAGGAATGCATAAAGGTGAAATGTTTTCCGAAACTAATACAAAATCTGACTTTGGCTCATGCAACATTGTCGCAGCCTTTCTGACATTAATTTTAAAAGATAACGAGAATAAAACTACGTTAATAAAGCGAAAATTACGACTTGGCTTTTCAATAAAATCGTTAATCATTTAGTCACACACTGCTGGAATCAGTCGAGCAGCGTCTACTTAATGAGAGCTGACTTGGCACTAAAAGTGATAATAGCAAATTCCATGCCCGACATTAAATTTAAAAAACAACCTGATTCGGTACACAATCAGAAGTGTAGCATGTTAAAATTCAAGTGTTGGCGTTTCGATAACATATAGGTGAATGAGGCAAAATTATTACGGTATACAAACAACGGATTCGCGAGTCGATAAGGTGAACTAAATTTTGCTTATGTGCCGAAGAAGCTCGTCTTTGGTTAATTTTTTTTTGTTTAGCTGTCATTAAGAAAATAAATTTTCTACAAGAAAACCTTTGAGTGGAAGATATACTTGAGCTGATTGGGCTCTCACAGCCTGATTAAGAGGAAAAACTGCTCCCACATTGCGATTATAAATCTAAAATTGGACATTTGTGAGCACTCGGCCACAAGAATCAAATATCTTACAGTTATAAAGCAAGCTGTGAGTAACATTTAATGTCGTTACATGCTCACCCATTATAGTTTTAATGTCACAAGGCGCGACTGGTTTCTCTTTGGTCACATGTATTCAGTTATAGTCACTAAAACTGATTGGGTTGAGACGCAGCAAATTTTTTTATCTGTGTCAAAGTCGCCACCTAAAATGACTATAGTAAACAGATTATACTGAGCTTATTTGGTTGGTGTTCTTAAAAATTCTACCATCGAAAGTTTAGCCTTCACAATTTGACGAATTAGAAGTTTAACTCCTTTAGCGGTCTGCCTGTTTTATCTGAGGGCGGCAAGTCGTCCGTCCCTAGCACTTTTCTTTGCAATCGCTGGGTATAATCAAGCAGCGCCAACCCTTCCTAAATGTGAAATTAATGAAATCCCTAAGGTTTTCTTCATTTAGGGAACAAACAAATGTGTCACATTAGTTGTGGTTTCTCCTCTGCATAGAATCAGGCATTGTTAAATGGCAACACAGGCGACACAGTTAACCATATTCTGTCGTGCAGTCATTTAAGCTTTCGGGAATAAAGATGAGCAGGCAAACTGACACACTCTTCGGTGTATACTTAATACTGGCGGAAGAAAAATGCAAAGTGTGGCCGGGATGGAGTGCGAGGGGATTGAAACAGGCCTGGAATGAGGCGCTCGCGTGCACGCACCAAAGAGCGATGCGGTTGCCGATGTCTTTGCAATGTATTACGTAATCGTTGGGACGCGCGCATTGGCTGGCTGCCAATAAAATAGCTGAAAACTACCATTTCAGGTGTCTCTTTTGTGTGTTTACTTGCAGTGACAACGACGGTAAGGCGTAAATCCTCAGGTCCAACGCAAGTAATCAGAGACCTCTACTTAGGCAGCGTTAGTTTTGCTCAAATTATATTTCTCTAACCTGGTTAGTCGTGCTGATAATTATTCCTGGGTAATGACGTCAAATTACTAAAGTAACTGTAATTTCAACATTTAATCAAATACTAGCAAATTGAAACGAAATTTTTTTATAAATAAAAAACAAATTAATACGTCTTCCATTTAGTTAAAAGTTCCCATGCCATTGCAATGGGGGTTTCATGACTTCGAGTCCCTAAAACTACTGGTCCTAACCAGCAAAACGCTAAACCAATTATGATTTCAGATCACTAACTTAAATCAACGTATTACTGTTCAAGAAGTTGTTCAGGCCTTAAACAAACTGATGATCTGGTGATGCAAGGTCAGATCTATGTTGGAAATGAGACATCGCTTCCTAAACAAGCTCCAATAATGCTTCACGAGTCATCAGAAGTGTGCAACGCCCTGTGTTATCGTTATTTGTTGACAGTGCACATGTGAAGAACCTCGAAGCACACAACGCCGAGTCGACCTCACCAGTTCTGTGGAATTATCTTATTAATGCACTGTGGCCTTGGCTGATTCACCAAGCTGGGAATATAATTGCTACGGTTGCTATGGCTTTAGACGATTTCGTTTTTTTAGCTTGAGATGTGCATCACAGATGCTGATTTGCCGTGTTAAGTGAACTTCTCCCCATTCAAGAGGAACCATAATTTTGGGCTTTTTAAGGAGTCCAGGACGTTTGGAGCAGATTCACAGTCATTTAGTGCGTGCAGCAGTTAACCGCTCTGCAGTCTCTTGCATAGTTGCAAGTGAGTTATGTCATTGGTTATCTCTAACTCCAGGAGGTTTCACCAGAACGTTGGCTATCGGTATGACACGTGCGCTCTGTTTAGCAACCAACCCTAACAAACCTTCACACATCTCATCATGAGTCACAGTAGACAACTTGGCTTTACAGAAGTAACAGAAAACAATCTGCCGAATGTGTTCGTTTCGCCTTCCATAATAAAATCAACCCCAAACTCATAGATGCAATCTCACCTTCTCCCAATTTATTTTACAAGCAGACTGAAAGTGACATCTACCATGTGTCAGAAGGAAAACTAGTAACACTGACAAAATCTCTACAACGAATAAAAAACAATTTCTAAAATGGAAATGATTTTCTTGCAAGCGTGGTAAAATAGTAATGAATTAAATTGCGCTAGATGCAAACCTTGTACTGTTGCTGACTCCTCATGGGAATTAATGCATTCGTTGTCACTCCAAAATGCTCTCATTTTGAACGTTATTAATGGTATTAAATAGCAATTAAAACTAACGACTTCGCTACAGAGTCTTCACATTTCATGTTTGACACTTGTTTATTTCAGTGGAACAGACTTTTCAGAAATTAAAAAGCAACTAAATCGATGAGTCTGGATGCTTGTAAATAGTAATTTTTCACAGCTCCAATAAATGAACAAGTAATGTGGCTGAAGCCGCGGCATGATTGGTGCAGGTAGTCCTTTGGTGTGCACTTGCATTTAGTTTCGTACCGCAAAACTAATTCACTTTCTAACAACAGCCGAAATGGGTTAAGGAACACACTGCATTTAATAAAGCTCAGTTACAAAATTTTAGGTGTCATATGTTTAATGCCACTTTAAATTTATCATCAACTGAACTGCAATGCAAATGGTGCTCTTCCACTTCTAAACTCCTTTGCATCGAAAAAATTATCCCAGATGACCACGTAGTGTTTTCTTCGTTGTCTCTTCGCCATGGAAATGTTCAAGAAAGTCCAAATTTACTGAAACATTTACTCTGATGTACTTTCGTATCTCGATTTGAGTCGTCCAAATAATTATTGATGTACAATCAACTCCTATGTATGCAATGCTGATTTGCCATTTATCTCAAAGCTTCGTTTTACTTGAAGTAATAAGCAAGTGAAAAACAAAGGATTTATTCGAGTGAAAATCAGTTTAACGTGAAGTGGAAACACTCGGAGATCGAAGAGTCACCATTGTGGGGGAAAGTGACTCAGCAAACCCCAGAATTCTAGCTCCTATAGCCTCTTCCTAATCAATGGTCCTTTCCTACTGGCTAACAGAGATGTAATCAAATAAGCGCGAGTTGCTGGTGGTTTGAACGAAATAGCAGAGCCCTACATAAACGTGGCCAGCATACAAGACGAACCTTAATTTTTGAAGCATGTCCGAAAAGTGTGATAGGATAAGGTAGCATGGCTGGTGAGTCATTATGTGCCAACTGGGAAGCGGGGCATTTCCAGGTTGATGGGATTCAAATAATGTCGACAGGATGCTAGCACTTTTGTCTGCGGAGTGGGAATCCATAATAGTGCCCTGAAAATTACAACCGCGTGGTTTTTTCCACGCTAAAACCGTCTTATTGTGAAAGGCCCCTAGGCACAAGAGTGCTTTTTGGCGGTGGTCGTGGGGACCTTAGGCGCAGATATGAATAAATAAGTATGCACATGCGTGTATATAAAAGAGAAAACAGGATTTAAGAGATTTTAATTAGGTTGAATGTTACCTAAACTTCATTGTGATGCCTTGGGCTAAAAGGCATAAGTTGAGGGATTTATTCTGTTAGTCTCACTTGATGATCTCAAATTTACTTTAGTAACAATTTATCAAAGGGTTCTACGGATTATATATTTCACTACAATAAAATGAGAAGGTAAGATATAGGAGGTTGGTCTGTGGAAGGAATGAGTTTAAACATGGATGACTGTGTTTGAGGATTGGTTTTATCTTTAGGCTCATGTATAAGTCTATTTGTGCTGCAGCTCCGTGAGAAGTATTACTTCAGTAATGACCAAAAGCAAGAATCTTCGAAGTCCGTGAGGATGCTATGGTATCATTTACGAGGTGCGTACAAGTCATATAATAACCAAAATGTGTTAGTTCATACATGTCGTCTGTAATGCTTGATCAATAATGGCCGAAAGGCTTAACGAGAAATTATTTTCAAGGGTTGTCAAAGTAATGGGGACTAGGAAAGGTTTAAGTTTTACAAAGAATGATTAAAGCGGTTAAATTCGGACTTTAGGCTCAAAGTGCTGCAATTTGAAAGATGTGTGTCCGTCAGCTAAGGTTTTCGTGTTTCCTCCCAATGTAGACATTAAAAATGATAATAATGCTCCCACTGTCTGGTAAAATTTCGATTTTAGTTTAAGGGATGTTATTAAGCAGGCCAATGAAGAGTAATTATTCATTATTACAAAAGGTAATATGCATTGTTAACTGACGGTCTTTGGTTTCTAAAGCAACTCAGAACCCTCTATTTTTGGAGTAATTGCTCATCCTTACCGCGGCTGGTGATTACACTTTCATATGTAGGTGCAGGCAAGATCTAAAACTAACACGAAAAATTCACATCGCGTATACTACACAATACAACGCAGTTATTCTACTGCTTGTAATCCGTGTCTTTCCTACAGTGAATACTTATCTCTCATCAATAAAAAATTATAATTCCTGCACACAAGTGTATTTCAATTTTAACTCAAATGGACAATCGGCGACCGTTCAAATTCAGAATTTAAATTAAAATTGGCAAAAATTACGTGGAATTCTCTGATGACGCGTTTGTTGATTACGTAAAGAACTAACTTCATCCTCAGTTTGACCCTCGAAATCATCTAGCGACAAAAAATCGTTATTGTTCGGAGCCACTTTACGAAAAGCCATCTCTGGTCCTCTACATGATTTCTCAACTTTCATGAGCTTCTAACTTGAGATGTTGGTGACTGTGGTGGTGGTGGCTGTGCATTTTTAGAAACCAAGCATATTTTATAGGTCAGACCAATTATATGCAATGTAATGACCCCCTGTCTTTCCTCCGATATGATCCATACCTGTAATTATAAGCCATGATCGTCTTTTTGTGTGACTTGCAGGTGGAACTTGACAACAGAGCCTCGAGTACTTGGGACAACCAAGGGTATCAATATCTTTTCTTGCAGGAAGTAAGCTTCACGCCCGTACTTCACGAGCGTATAATTGTCATTTCAGTATGTTTCCTTTAAGGAGAGTTACACCTAAAAAAAGGAGTCAGGTGACTCTTAACGCAGTCTTTTACTCTGCACCTTACTAAGTCCTTTTGTAACCTAAATGTGGCCCTGCAGTGTTGCTTGCGGACTGTGTCAGCTGAAACGACTGCGTCCAGAAATAGGGTGGACTGGTGGTTGTGCCGAATTGTTCCATGCTGTTATCAAAACCAGGCACCTACTTCGTGTGGTCAAAGTTCGGGGTGGCGGGATGAGGAATGTTTCATGCCAACCTTTGAGTTAACAATTTGCATTGCACTTGAAAATATGATTTATTATGTGCTTGTAAAGTCCCGCACATTCCAAATATTCTATTTTGTTATTAGAAAGAACGCGCAATGAATTTTGCCAAATTTGTTAGTTACCAGCAACGCTGATGTTGCTGAATTTTCCAACCTACCTTTTGATTCATGTAAGTATAAATCATATGGTTTTGAACTCAGAATTTCAAAGACAAATTAACTGAATTGAAATTCACATTCAGCGAATTGCCCGTTTTGAGCAGTGCACATTAGTCAGAAAATGGTAGATGAACTCAAACTAACCCGTCGCACTATATAATGTCCCTTTTTTCTGGCTCTACATGTGTGATCGTATTTTCATGGCGCAAATTGTTTTAGTGCTCATGATCGCTACAGATCTCCTTCCATGTGGGGTTCGTTTTATTTACAAGTATTGTGTGTAGATGCTTACAGAAACTTTTGTTGAATAAAATCAACTTCACTTATTTGGTTCCCTAACCACCCAGCCAGCAACACAGCACAATTCTTCCGCCACATGTACTTGTGCTCGTTCCTCCCTTTTGATTTTTACCAACCCAACAGCCATCCTAAATACCATCCTTTTATGTGACCATATTTGTAATTACGCACTACATTTGTCCTAGTGAACGCCTTTTTAAGTCCAAAAGTAACCCTATTTGTCATCGATATTTCGCTTGCTTCAATTTATGAGCTGGAATAATGCGGAATCGAAACTCACAGACCCGTTCCGTTCTCCAGATTTCGATTGGAGGAGGGTGTGTTGAACACTTTGTTGTGAGTTATGCCCAATTTTGACCCTCAAGACGTCGACGTTAAGACCTGAGGAGTTGCTTGACGCCAAAACAGTTACGAAAATAAGACCTTTATAATTCAGATGTGAAAACAGCTTCTAAACTGTTCTACCAGAAATCACCATATCTTCGCATGCGCAACTCAATCATTACTATCTATATACTGAATTATTTTCAAGTTTGAACTCTGTTAGTAAATTACGGTATTTGTGAACGTCTAAATTCGACAGTTTAAATGCATCGAAATATCACTTATTTTTTGCTGACACCTTGAACGTTAGCTGCCAAATTGGTGCCGTGAGACATGGTTTCAGTAGTTAAAGAAAACGTGTGTTCGGATCCAAAGAACAAATGCCCGTGTCAAACAGTAGTTTATAGGGATCAGATTACCAGTGAAACCGTGTTGGTAGCAGCTGTGATATGCCTTCATTCACTGCCAATGCGTGGGTTCGCTACCACAAATATTCCTTTAATCCTACAACAACATAAAACAAGTCATTCTAAATGTAAAATAATTAAACAAAATGACTGAACAGTCCACGGAAACTAGGAAATATGAATAAAGCTTTCGCGTGGACCCCAACTCTGCCCCACCGATTTAGGTCATCCAACAGCCATCTTTAAATTATTCCTCGACGATGGAGATTACACAAAATCTCATTTACATTTAATGATTACCAATGAAACCATGGGCTGAAATATGCTATTCACTTCCATATAGAACTTGGTTTACTCGGCAAGAGTTCTCATTTGTCGAAATGCGATTTTGGCGAAAACCTGCGTTGCAATTTTATGGGCAATACAGTGGACCTCGTATTTCCTACACACTTGAACACTCATCTGCAAATGTGAGCAGCATTTAGCAAAGGTAGCTTTGTCTTGCATTGCAGTGTATTATTTCTGCCTCTGCTCCATTAAATTGTAACTAGGCAATGCAAAGCCTTAGCAGAGATGGGCCTAGTATCACGCTGAACAAATTTTCTAGTTGAAGGCAGACCTAAGGACTTTCGCACGATGTGTTGGGCCTGAAGTTTTGGTTAAGTTGCTTATTTGTTGAATCCACCGACATAGAAGCAGGTCGCAAATTGTACGGAGTCTAACCCACAAGCCATCCTGACCGTGCGCCCCGTCTTGGAGGGCAGCAGCTACGCGTCTACAACAGATGTCTGCTTACACACGTGCAATAACCACCTTGGCACGGGCGTGCGTGCGTGCGTGGTTCACGCGCGCTTACTGTCTATTTGGCAAGAGGCAGGGCTGGCAGGCTGCCAACTCCGCACGGCGTGCATGCGTGCCGAGGATGGAACACAAACAATCAGGGCTAGAGCCAGAGAGCGTTAACGAGGCCACATGGAGGGCGTGTTTTGGCTGTGCTACCACGTCGTGCAGACACGATCGCGTGCGGATGTGCCACCCTGCTACGTGCGTCCGTATCGCTGTGCGTTCGCGGACCAGTACTGCACTTTCTACAAGTCGGCGGAAAGCGCACGCATGTGCATGCACATAAGCAAGCGCACAATCGGACTGCTTGCACGTAGAGAAAAGGCGAGCACCAGACACTGGAGATGCGCCATGCGCTAGCATTGGCGACCAGCCAAACAGTTACCACACTCGCAGGCCGGATTTTTTGTAGTGCAGAGGAAAAGCGCTGGGTGCGCACGTACATCCGTCCACACAGTGGCATACCTTGGGGGGGCTTTATAAGCTCTAGAACGTCGGACTTAGGTGTAGTGAGGTACGGAGGAACCAAGGTCTAACACTAAGAGGGGAACAATCTGGCAAATTTAAATGTGTGAATAAACACATACCTTTTTCTCTACAGCCAAAAGCTGCCTGAACGAAATAGTGGATTTCGTGGACAATTCATTGGCATTTTAATCTTTTAACATGATTATTATGACTTCCGGTTTCACCATGAATAGTCCCATCTTAATTAAGCAAGTGTCTCTACTGCTGTAGTTCTGCTTGCCTCTGAAATGACATGATATGAACTGACCGTGTAATATGACTAAACAAGTTTACGTCACAGTTCAATCACGACCGTTGAACCACGTCACAAGAAAAGTAGGAAGTGGGCACTAATTCGTCTAACTGGTTCATGAAACAGGCTTTATCGAAGTCTCTAATTGGAGAATTTTAGATCGTCGTGTTCAGCGGACATGTAAGATGTGATTAATAAATACATTCCCACTATGAGCTGGCTCAACAGCTCAACACCACAGCATTTGCACACGGAGGATGTGCACATTAATCTGACATGAGCTTAAAAAATCATGCAAAGTTCAACGCCCACTTTAGTGTTCTTGTCAAGTATTTGTGAGGTTCAAAAGCAGGTGACTCTCTTCGCTTAGTTGGGATAAGTTTCTACTTCTCTTATGAAATGGCTAATCTAAAACTCTTTTGGTTAAGCACCACAGATTTTGAGAGAAGAAATGTCCCACATGTGTGTACCATTTTTTAATTTCTCATTTGTTAAATTCCGTACATAATGCATTTATTGGCAAGTAGCAAAGGAAGGAACCACGTGGACACCTCTCGCGTCGAAATTGGGAACGCCTGAATTACTTGTTTTGTTACTAACAGGCCAAAGCAAAGACGCTGAATTTTCAATCATTCTGACACCCGTCTTTGCATAAGCTAAAGAGTGTCTGGGTTACGGACTTACGAATTCGAGCAGGCCATTCTGTTTTAGAAAAGATAAAATTTATAAGACGTAGAAAGCCGAGATTTTGACATTCGCTTCATTCATTTGTCTCGACTCCATAAACTAATTAATTGCGATTTATTTTCCCCAAAAATTCTGCACTATCACAGCTTAATGCCTTATTGAAGAATTGTTTAGCTCGCTACACTTATAATAGCTAATCATCAGAAAAAGTTAGGGTGAGAGAAGCCAATTCTTTAAGCATTTGGTGAACATTCTATAAAATCCTCAATAGATTAGGGTGTAGGATTCGTTTCATTACAAGCAACTGCTGCCTGTGATCGAAGTATACAACTTTCGAATCTGCTTTGATGTGTTATGCATATCACACGGATATACTGCGCAGAGGCACAACTTGAGTTGACACTGCTAATGAAAGAAAGGAAAGTAATTTTAGTTGAAGGGGAAACGACTGCTCCAGCTCGAGCGTGTCAAGCCTTAATTGGCATTTTGAAAAAAAAAGTTTTTTTTTATCTCAAGGCGGTTGAGGAGTATTAATCGTGCACATCACACCAGTCCTACTTATATTCGATAAAGCAAGCCATGGCATCTAGAGAAGGTAATATGATTTCGAAATATAAGAGTTGTCCACATTAGTGACAGATGACGTCACTGTAATGTTTACTTGGTTTCCACAACCACGTCAGTAGGAGATTACGCTTGATTACCAAAATTCCACCTTGCGGATGTGTTCATTTTTACGAGTACATTAGTGCCAACACTCTTTAACGTAACATGGAAGTCAGTGCAAAATAATATTTAGGACCGGTACCTTGCCGTCCAGTGTTGAATAATTACCCTATTATTCCTTCGGCAGCAATTGCTGCTGAAGTCTTAAAGCTATTCAAAGTTACTTGCACAATAAAAATTTGCCAGAAAACAACTTTCGTTCTCATGAATTAACTCCCGCTCACGTGGTGCAGACAGCATAGAAAAAGTATGCACCTATAGTTTAACTGAATGTGATCTCTCCCGTGTACAATCGGCTTCCTCTTGTCGCAATATAAGGGTGAGGCAAATCAACATACATTAAGGCGACATTTGTAAATATCACAGTGAATTTATTTATTTTACACATTACTCCAGATCTCTTATGTCACTAACTTATTGGTAGACATTTTGGCGATTGGACTAGCATACAACGCGCGAATGACTGGTTTATTTCAAAAAAAAACAAATAAGCGATTTCGAAAAATTTCGTCAAAATTAAGGCAAGAATTTGAGTTCAACTCTTTTAAGTATTGGTAAGACATCTTCATAAATTAATAAGAATAGCTTCAACGTCACCTCTTTTCCTTAACATTCGGATTTATTTATCTACCGATTTCACTAGTTTTGGTTGCTAAACTTTTGACTTGTAGAAGTCCCAGTCATTGTCAATTTTATGGTCAGCAACGACAGTTGACACAAAACACACAAGCTATGGCGATTATAATCCGACTCATACAAAGTAGACCCACTTAGATGTCACTATTCAAATAAAAATGATTAATTAATAGCGGAAAGTAGAAACATGACATCAGAATTATGATTTTGTTTTAACGAAAGGCAGTTGATAGTTTTGTGTACTGAGCACGCAGATGCCTTGATGCAGCTCAGAGGGCACTTTCAGCGATTGGAAGCCAGGACGGATGCACCTGTCGGTGTTGGGATTTTTAGGGAGAAATCGCGTGATGGAATGGGTTAGCATTTAAATTCACAGCAGAAAATTTATTTTGAGTTTACTTGAGATTGCAAGAGCTTATAAATACATTCACGACATATCTTGATCCCAATATTTGAAAAAAACTGGCGTTGTAAAAGCCATGGATTTTCCAGAGACATGGAACCTAAAAGTGAAAATTTTAGTGGTTCCTTACCAAGGTAAATGTGATCAGTGGGAAGTGATGGATTTTTTTATTCACCCCCTGTATTAGTGATACCAACGGTTTGGCTCCTTGCCAGAAATTTGTCCGTTTGATTGGTCGCCACCGCTGCTGCTTTAGCCGTTGGCAATCGGAAAGTTATTCTCTAAATTCTCTTGCGTTTAATGGAATTTTGTTGTTGGAGCGTAGATTTTAGTACAATCACGTACATCAGAGCCTGCAGAAGGCTACTTTAAGAGGCTCACATCCCTGACTTAATAAACTTGATGACTTAAATTCCAACTTAATTACAACTTACTTGTATAAAGGCCCGGGATGAGGAAGTGACACTCTAGTGACTGAGGTTCGGTCGAGATTATAAATTTTAGGTGCATTTTAATACTTATATGTCCTAAAAACTAATGCATCGCATAATAAAATTAGAATTTATGTAAAAATTTAAATTAGCTTGAAGTCAAAATAATAGTAATAGGTCGATCAGTTAAGATAAAAATGAGATTTTAAAGTTGGGAATTCTTTTCTTGGTGTCAAGAAAATGCACGATATTTAAAATCAGAGAAGATAAATTGATGTTTAGTCATAAAATTTGATCCAAGATACTAAGTGTACACTACCTTTATTAAAAAATAAAAAAATTTCTAAAACGGTAATTCCGTCGTGAAATAGACTGTTTTTGCTGTGCAAAGAAAACCTATAGGAAATCTTGGAAATAAGAATTTGATTTTCCTTTAATCCGAAAAGTATCTATTTTCGGGCCTTTGAAAAGTTGATTTGCGTCTAATTAAGTAGCAAGTCTCTCCGAGCGACCAGTTCTTCAAGTAAACATATCATGACAAATGACAAATTTTCATTTCTTATTTTCGTACCTTAATTTATCCTAAGCAGATATTATTTCAATTTAAGATAAGTCCTTTTAATGAGCGAAACGTCCGTAGTGAACCAAACACAACCTCTGAGACTTCTTACATTCATTTTAACTTCTACAGCATTATAGTTCTTTACAGTAATAACATGAAATGTAGCTCCCTGTGCTGAAAACATTGAACAGAAAGTGGCAAAATGTGAATAAACGGATGCATTAGAAACCCAATTATAAAAACCACTAGCTAATTAGAATGTGAGTTTGTCTTCGTCTGTGCAAGCCCGAATCACCTCATTGACGCCATTTTCTCCAAACACCGCTGTGCCCTGTTATGACATTGAACCTTATGGGAATTCCGGTACTCTGGCGTCACATATTTTATCTGTTTGTAGCAAACCGCGATTTTTTAGTACAAAATGATTTAAATTTGTTGAAATATTGTCTTATTGATTTTCCTTATTTGGAAGGTACAGGTTTAGACAGTTATATTAAAATTCGTTGTTAAACTCAAGATCTTATGCTTAATAGGGAAGTCTGAAATTAACCGCGCTGAGTGTCGGTTGAGGTAATTTATTAGTTTACGACCAAAAGGTGTTAATAAGCGGTGTTGAAAAAAAGCGGAAGGAAAGCAGGAATTGTGACAAGCAAAATTGTGGAGAGAGGTTTTCTGGGCATCCTGCAATGGTGTTTCGTAATCAGAAACTAATCTAATTTGGCGCAGAAATAAGATTCGGATTGTAAAGTCGTTGTACTTTAAGGGTAAAAGTAGGGTGGTGGTGATGAGGACACCTAGGACTTGCTTACTAGGGCGTCAATTAAAACCAGTCACTGAGCCCAAGACCGTTGGACCTTGAATGGACCAACTGCAATGGTGGGTACTTCATTCTTTTGCTGAGTCCGCAGCGTGGTACGTTTGAATGAGGCAGAAAATGCATGACTAGGTGGACATTAGCAGAAACATTAAGACGTTGCAGTTGAATTCGTGCCGTTTTCAGGTTACTAACTCTACGACGCATCGAAATCCTGTAACATGAGCTTTTAATCTCTCCGTTTTACCATGCATGAATCTTGGCTCGTGCTGTTTGATACATCAGTCATAAGTAGGCGCACAGATATTCCTCCTTTGATAGTCATGACTTTGCAAAGAGGATTTTTGCAGAAAAATCTGAATACCAAAACATTGTTATACAGTTTAATGAAAACATACCTCTTTCCGTGACGATGAGCACGCAACCACTAACCTGATCACTGCGGAGGGGATGGGGATCATCAAATTTCTGACAAGAGGGTGGACAATTGTATAGTGGAACGGACAAGTTTGATTTCCATTAGAAACTTGGGTTAGCACACTGGAGAATGTCGGGCGTTATGTGATCATCTTACGGGACTAAACTCAATAGAACACCAAGAATTGACAGCCAAAGGTTTCTTTCACCAATTTAATATTAAAATTAAAAACCTAGCACAATTGTTTAACCGATACACTGGGAAAATTCTCAGGGATCGATTTAAGTGGCTGCTGTCTCTCTGCAGACATTTAAAACCGATGAGGAAACTGATCACCTCTTTAATACCACAAAACGATGATTGAGTCGTCAGACAGTCTCCCCTCCACTGATTTGCAGCAGACACATGGAGGGATCCCGAGAGACACCTAGCGCTCAGTTTTTGCTCACTTGATTATCCCCAAAATAGTCCGAATATGCACACGGTAAAAACGGAAAACAGTAGCCATTATGACTTGAACACCATACAAAATTTTCAAAAAAATTTGCTTAAATGTATACTTGAACGTGCGCTTCCTGCTGAAGATGATAAAGAACAAGAAAATTTATTTATAATCGCAAACTGCCAAAGGTGGAATCGGTCGCATTGAATCAATCCCACGAATATCCATTCCGGCAGAGAGGAATACTAGCGTTACACACTTTAGTCATATAATAGGGCAAACCTCTTAAATGTTGCGTGAGTTTTTAAGTAACAACACTATTCTTGAGTGATACGGCATATTAAGAAGCCTGATGGCATTGACGACGCACAGATCTAAAATGCAACCCAGTTAAATATCTGTGAAGTTAATGCAATCGTCGAGAGGGGCATGGGAACGCGCAGGCGACATTCACGGTGTTCTGAGCTGGAACCGACGAAAATGGAAATGCACAGAAAATGAGAACCTATGATAAGTGGAAGCGATTGATATTTGGCCAGGTGTTGAACTCACAATCGGCCAATTTGATGGTACCAGAACCGTCTGCTGCTGTAGCAAATGAAAGCCAAAGCTCATCAGCTTCTGCATGGCTCTCAACCTGGCCTTTGTCGTTTTTCTTGTTTCTACCGTTTATGTACTTCATTTACAATGGCCTCCACAAGACCAATAATACAGAATCAATCAAAAATTTATCCATAGAGGACGTGCACACCGAGCCTCTTGATTAAAATTGATTTTTAGAAGGCCATGAACGGTGTCACTCCTAGATTTCGGTGGCTTTGTTAATGAAGTGCCGCCATCACTGATCTCCATTCACTTATGCTCACTTGAGGGCGTGGTTCGCACTTTCGAAACACTATCACAAAATAAAAACGGGTCCTCTCGAAACCAACCCACCAAGTCTTTTTTTAACTAGCGAAGCCACCTACAAATTCTGGTGCCTGCACGATGGAGCGACTTATCGCGTTAGCAACGCTTTTCATTGCACCAAGATTGGTGGTACCGAACCGAGCTTACGGCGATGTTGAAAGTAGGTGAAACCGCTGTGTAAAGTAAAGATTTCACTGTGGGGTGGCATCACGACACTTCCTAGGTTAATCAAACAAGGGCTGATCCATACATTACAAGTAGTTTGGATTTGAGTATGAAATCGTCATCGTAAATGTCAATGTTTTAAATTATTCCACCAATGCTTCACATGACCTGGCGCACCTCAATTCAACGCACGAGTGAAGTTGAAAGGAGAGTTAGAAGTTTCGCCATATTATCACTTAATCACGAAGTGTGCAAAAAGATAAAACAGGGCAAATATTTATTCATGAGCTCTCCAAATCTAGTAGAAAACTCAAAAACACAGAAGGAGAAAGTCGGAATATGACACAAGTAAGGAGGAAAGATACAAAAAATAGTAAAAGAATGCCATATTCTCGTGGTTTTCAAAACACACAGATCAAAATGTCTCCTGGGGGTCCTCTGTACATTCTTCAGTGTTGTGTAGGTCGAAGATGCCGCAGTTGTCACAGTACTTTCTGTCTGTTGAAGGAACAACATTTCTGGCCAATCTGTGAACGACGTTGGAACGGGAAAATTGTGGCTCATTCGGGCATTGTTCGGTATCGTGGAGGTCAAAGACTTCACAATTGTCACACCAGAATCGTAGCTTCGAGCTTGACGTATGCTTTTCCTTTGCCCTAAGCAGAAAAAAACGCAATGGAATAATATGCTCTGTCGCGAACAAGATGGTTTTCGAGAGGCCTAAATGCAAATTAAGAAGGCCAATGGCAACCTTAGAACAAGCAGATATTTTAAGAGAGCAGGACTTTTGAATAGAGTCATTGCTGATTTGTGAAAGTAGGTAAGATCACTTTTTGTGTATTCTCAGACACTGCCAAATTAGTTCACGTAAAAACCACACCCATACCCTCCAGAACCACCTCTAAATTCAAATATTTCCTTTTTTGGGAATTGCTAAAACGTCCTGATGATAAGGCTTCCAGGGATAAATCACAGATCATCCTTCCTTGATACACAGCGGTAAATTCCCAAGTTAATGCTGCAAACAAAATCCACTTGAGCCAAAATGCATGTGTTTTGCCGATTGAGAGCATGACAGATGTGATGATAACAAAAAGTAATGGAAGAGTGTCTGCACGCGCATTTGCTTGATATTTGTGGAGTGTTGGATGAAAACAGCATAGTGAAGGGTGTTGATTCACGTTAAACACCCCGATCGTCGCAACCTCACACACAAATGCCCCCTCTGTTCACGACCTGCCCGTCAGTCACGTGCGGCCATTGGTTCATTAACCACTGTGCGTGTCCCACCACCACAGACACCTGTGTTTACTTTTGTACATGCCCACTGAACCGTAATTGTACACGACACAACTTGGTTGAGCGGTCTATTAGACGGTTGTGCCCTCTCCACTCCGGCCTTCTTTATTTTCGCAGGAACACAGGGTAGCGTATTCGGCGTAGATTGTCGCGGTGGCCCCGGCGTGGTTCAAGACGGTATGCCGGGGCCCGCAACAACAGACTCTATTTGGGGACAGGGCAGACATACAAATGACAAGGCCAAAGTCGTCTGAAAGAAACCACAGCAAAGCAGCCAAACATTTGCCTGAGTGAGATCCACTCCTAATAGGTCGCTTTATATGCCTCTCGTATACACAGTTGTTGAGGGCCCCGGCATGTTGTCTTGAACCATGCCGGGGCCAATGCGATTATCTAGGCCGAATACGTTACCCTGCGTTCCCGCGAAAATATAGAAGACCGGAGTGGGGAAGACAACCGTTTACTAGACCGCTCAACCAAGTTTTGTTGTGTACAATTGAGTGACATGTAAATATGAGCACCGGCGCTTGTGAGGTCACATGACCAATGCGGGAAGTGGTGGTGGTGATGGTACATTCAGCGGGGTGATGAACCAGCGGTCTCACGTGACAGACGGGCAGGTTGTGAACAGAGGGGACATGTGTGAGGCTGCGACGACTGGGTGTTTAACGTGAATCAACACGATTCAATACACAGTCCTCGCTCTAATAAGGGACATTTTAGGAGGATAGTAAGGTGCCGGCACAAAGGCGATGACATTCAGTTGGTGGTTTTTCAAAAACGTCTCATAAAGATAATGCCTCGAGGCATACAAAATGAATTCGAGTGTCTAAGCAGTAAACGGTTTGTTGAAAACAGGGTCAGTCCAAATAGTTTAAAACGAAATACAAGAATGCAAAAGATTTTAAAAAAAATTGAAGTACACGCAATCTACATACTTTTGAAGAGGCTTCGTTTTTTCATTGGCATCTCCTCTGCTGTGATTTTCGAGGGCACTGCGGAGTTGTTGCTCGAGCTCGGCGTTTTTAGCATGAAGGTCAACGATAATTGAGTTGAGGAAGTTCAACTGACTATCGTGGCTGCTGCGATTGGCGCCCCCACTGGCAGAGGTGCGTGAAGTGCCACGGCCATTGGATACGGGAGATGGCGACCTTGGGTTAACTGGAAGGAGTGAGTCAAGTGTTTAAGAAAGCTGCTTGGTTCAACTCATAGGATTAAACCCTAACACTTAGTCATCCAAAAACACGAATTACTAAATTGATAAAGTCTCGAATGCAAGCATGCATCTACATTTGCCTTGGCCTCTAACACTACAACATACAGTTTAATTGGTGCTGTGTGAAAAGACCGTGGACCACTTTATACAAAGAGAGTACTGTTCCAAGAAAAGGCCATCTGAAACAAAAGAACACACCCCGAACACTTCTGTTAGCCACGGTAAAAGGTCTGAGTACAAGTGGATAGCCGCCGTAGCAGGCGGAAGTCACGTCACTAAATCAAGAAAAGAGGTGACCAACAGACCAGGAACTGAATGCCACTTCGAGGATCACATAACTACAAATGCAACCGACAGGTCAAAAAAAACAGTGCTAGACTGAAACTCGAGTTCAATAGGTTTTGTTAAGTGGCACGATAAACTACTACAGTCAGGCCGACTTTTTTTGAGCAAAACGGAGGGCAACTACCCGGGTGTTTGTTGCTTTGGTAATGCTCTCAAGTAGACGCATGCACAACTTGGGCTAATTCCATAATAAGGAAGAGGATGACATAACAGAGGGTGACAAGGAAGAAACATCAAACAACTGTTTTTCAGTTACTTGCCAACATCAGACATTGTGGGCAGCAAATGGAAGCTCCCTTAACAGCAAACTCTATCGATCAAATGTTATCCGCTCAAGCACTAACGGCACCTTTGATTGAATTGTTTGAAACTTTCCCCTCTCAATGGAAACTGTGGGTAAGAATAAAGAAAAATTACCGACGTTAGAACACGCACAAAGGATTTCGCTTGAGCCAGATCTTCGTTCCAACAAGGAAGCAGCGTTTATACGATCAGGTTGATCTCCGAAATAGCAATTAAAAGCACGTTTTGAAAAAGTGGCCTATTCATAAATGAAGTATACCCTTTGACTCAAGTGCGAACCTGCAGCACAATACAGGGAATGTATAAATTTAATTTGTTTAACAATACTGACCTAATCGGCGAAAAATCAATTCGTTGGATGTTTGCAACTTGAGCTAAGTAATTTTTTAACGAGTCCTGAGTTCCCAGACACTGCCTGAGAGATGTCACGGAACTGCAAATAGCCCATGGACACTAGAGAATGAGGTTGCTAGAAAACACATCGAGAGAACTGGCTGTCACGAAAAATTCTAAGTGCGCATTCAAGGCGCTTTATTAAATATTATGCATTAGACCAGCTCGTCGATATAGAGGGCAAAAGGCAGAGGAACCGAAAATGGGGAACCGAAATATGCGCAAAGAAGCCGAGATTAATGCATCATTAGTCCCAGAAAACCGTATTAATTTGCATGAGATCCCATAAAATTGCAAGCGAGATGTGGGGAACACCGGGGAAGATAATGAAGTAGTCTGATAAAACGATTATGGCACCAATGCCAAAATGTTCAACATGTGGTTAAGCGATTGTCGCAGTTACTTAAGTGCGTTCAGAAATGACAGCATTCAGGTTTCATTTTACATGGTACTTATTCAGATGCATTTCTGTGCAGTCATGTGTCACGACAGTAAACTTGATCAAGTTCTGAGGAAGATTTGAGATTCCGGAAGAGCAGACGTCTTTCGGCACAAATTCTAAACCTCACTAGTTGGACTTCCCTCGCTCATAGTTTTTTTTCGTATCGATTAATCTGGGATAATATTGTTATGAAAAAAAATGTAGGGATTTATGATGAGAACTTAAAAGTGAATATTATGAGGCAGAGGAAACACAAAGAACTGCGTTTTATTCACCACAGACTAACACCCCACAACAATATCTCGATAGCGTGAAAGAGATCCATTCGAGTGTTCTGGCTTATCAATTGTCTAGCTCGGATTGTGGATCATCGTTTTACTGCGAGGATTTCAAAGAGGACTAGGAAAACTCCTGGATACTGGACTGAAGGGACATAAAGCCACAAATAAAATGCAATGCTGTATTCAAAGATTAAAATGTAAGGTATTATTCCATAGCATATATGGACACTTCCAGTAATTTTAAGCAGTTAATCAGCAGCTAAAGATGCGAGCAGCCGGAAAACAAAATAACGGATTTGAGATTAATCGCTGGTTAATAACGCAAAACATTTAACAAAGGCAAACCATTTAGAAACATTAGCAATTTATCTCGTGGTCAGGAAATTTTGTGAAATTGTACGTGGCAGAAATAGTTAAGTCAAATAAGGTGGCGTAAAAGAACTAAGGGTGCAATTCGACCCAAATACCTGCGTGTGCAAAGCCAAGGGACAGATTACATCACGTGACGTAATACCGAATGTGTTACCCACATCTAAGATTGGCTCATGGTGGCTGAGGTGTGAAATTGGCAGCTCTGGAGAAAAGCCTAGTGAAATTGAGAATACAAGAACTGTTTCTGGACGATTAAAAGCTGCGGAATTAGGTTCAGGATTAGCACGTGGCTTATTATTAAGCGTTCCAGAGGCAACACGAGCTCCTGACAACTCGGTCAAACCGGTTTGGGCACAGAAATGAGTCTCTTCCTAAGCGGCATTTACGACGTGGCAACGGTTTGAATTTGGACACATCAGACTTGGAAGAGACTTGCGCAAGTTTTCCAATTAAAGCGGGCAGGTGAACGACGAGTGACAACCCCATTTGGCTATATTGGCTATGGAAACTAAGGCGTCTGTTGAAGGACCAATACTTGCATGCATCGTCTACAAATCGCACACCACGGTAACACTCGAGCAAGCAGCATCGCTTTTCCTCCACGAAAAAGAACCTCAAGACGGCGGTTACAGGGACTAAGTAATTAGCCTCGATGACCACGTGCGAAATGAATTAAAATGAGTCTCAAACCACATGTAAAACATCACAATCGGAGTTAGGAGACGAGATTTTGGCAGAATTGAAAACGCCTAGTCATTACGAATTGGGCTCGTTGTGTGCCCTTGAATCGACTCCACAGGCAAGAGGTGAGGCCAAAGATAACATAACTTGGAACGAGTCAGCCGCAAGTTAGTTAAGCGAGCCAAAAGACCCCACAACAGCAGAAGCGCAGGTCTTACTTGGTGACTTCGCCTGTGTTTCCTTTTCAAAGCGCTCCACTTTTTTCTCGGCCCTTCGGACGCGCTCCATGAAAATCCGCTTCTCAGTTTCCAGACTGGTGACGAGTTGCAGTTGTTTATCCTGAAACTCTTCGTGCTGAAAGAGGCAAAGTGGGATTAGCGCGTGAGCACGGGTCCATTGCAAATGCGTAAACATCGCACACGGAAAAATCCAAGTGTGAAGTGGCGCGCCTCTCTGCAGACACAGTGCGCCACCAATGAAACTTCGGTTGACGACCGAAAAACACCCCTAATTGCTGTGTGTTGACGCAAGAAAACCATACTGCGCACAGAAAAGACCAACAAAAAAGGAGATATTTGTGGAGAAGGCTGATTTTGAACCCAGGAAGAAGTGAAAGGCTCCTTTGGCCCGGCAACGCTGCTGACTGATCCTGTGGTTTCGGACAGTTCGACTTAACTCTACGGCGCAATGTGAAAGCTGCATCACGCCTCCGATCATCCAACAGACACAGATAGGAAAGACCGTTAACAGTACCAAGAGCAAAAACCTCGTACAAAAATATTTAGATTTGGCAAAACGCTGGTAGAATTTGTATGTAATTTTGACCAAACGAGTTGTCCAACGAAATCTTCAGACTTTACTGAGGTAAATTAGGGTTAAAATGACGTAGTATTCGATGAACTTAAACAAGTAGATGTGTTGAACAGTGACAGATTGCAATAAGGCTGATGAAACGAACAATATTTAAAAAAAGATTTAACTTAAAGCGTAACCAACACAAAACTGGAGAAATTAATCCTCACTGTGAATTGTATCCTACTTGTACACACATGGAACACCTAATTTTCGTAAGCCAGATTCAATGGCAGAAGTTTGCGAACCAGGTGACACTTTAACACGAGACAATTTTTGGGGAGAGCTGGACGACTCCCTCAAAACTGCCCTTCGGAGTTTGTTCACGTTAAAGGAGTGCAGGTGCAAAAGTGAGCAATATTTCGGAGTCCCAGAGGACTATCCGCAATCGCTATCCGTAAACGCAGCCCGATTCTTTATTTTCAAGGAAATACACCACACAGCTTACCTTTGACAATTGCACTAACCCGCGACAAATGCATAGATACTTCGAGCGACCCGTCTTTGTTCCACTAGAGCTGCCATTCTACTAACTCCTGAAGACAACACACACACACACACACACACACAATTTTTTCGGTTATTTTACTGGGATGTCTGACCGGTCCACCAGAAGGTGTTGCACGAAGTGACATTATGCGGCGAATCAGCTGGTCCAAAATACCGCAACAGTTATTTCATTAGGATCAGTACAAGCGAACTGAAGCAATGGCGGCTTGAAGTGGTGCAAAATCTCTTAGCACGGGATTTTAGCCGCGGCTGCAACCACCCCGAGAGCGCGTGGCTAAAAACGCCCAAGCTATTGCAACGCCGACGGCGTTTTCAGAGGTGAGAGGAGGAGGATGCGGCGGGCGGAGGGGACCTGACACACGCACACACACACAACTAAAGGCGCGCAGAAAAAAAGACTTGTGGTCGAGGCTAGGGTGGGGGCCAGGGCACGATCCAACAGCAGCGGTCTAATTGGTCGGAGGATGCACACTGGAAAAAACGAGCCAAGGCGCATGTATAGGGATCGCATACACGGCTTTTCGTCGCCTTCGGCGAACGCAAACACGAAGTCGCGCACCCAGGTGACCTCCCCACACACGCACAGGTGTTGGCACAGCCAGCCAAATCACACGCCTCGAAGCAATCCCTTATGAAGGGACCTTTCATGTTTGTGGGCAAGTCCATTCCTGCATACACACTCGCACAGCCACTTCAGATGCAATTACCATTACCGTCCAACTGACCTTCGTTCATTAAGCCCATAAGGAATGCGGGGAGTAATGAGACAAAACTGTGCACGAACTCTTGGAAGTTGGGTTCAAATCAGTACAGGACCTTGACGGGTGAAAATAATACAAATCGTGATAACAACAACATGATTATCATAATGATGAGGACTATTAACTTAGTTTGCAAACATGTGGCCTTAGGTTCGACAAAATCGTTTCTCGACCAAACAAAGACCATCGACCAACATCTGACTCGATAAAAAAAACACCGTTATAGTACAGGGATGCGCAGGGTGTTGTGACAAGGACAAGTTCCCCTTCACTGTATCAGCGGCTTCCCTTTACAAGAACAAAAAAGGCATTGATTAAACGCGAAAACTCAGCAAGCGACTAACCTCGTTGGCCACTTTTAGAAGTCGCTCCTGAAGAGATTGAAGTTCCAAATTCTTGGATTCTAGTTGTTGAAGGGCCGCTGCTGAAGACCGCTCAGCCATTTCGACTCTTAAAATAAGAGACTGAGCTTTTGATTGCGCGAAAATGAGAAGGGCAAATGAGGTATTAAAAAGTCGCACGCCAGCCAAGTCGAAAATCAGTCAGCATCTTGAGTAATAACTTTGAGCGTGTATTTAAACACTTTCGCCCAGTTGCTGCTGAGGCCAACATCGACACGCATGGAGTTTTGGAATCCCCCTACCCCCTCCCCCAATCTATGGTGAATAGTTAACTTAGCTGCCTTCGTCAAGAGTCTATGAATTACCTTTTTGTTCTTTGAAATATATGTCATAGATTGAAGATTAACGATGCCGGAAATGTTTAACAACAAGCACTTAAATAACCTAAATGGCTGCTGAGGGATGACTAGGAACTCAGCTTACAACCAGTACGTAGAGAAGAGTAGTATCGGTAGAAATGGGAATGGAACTCAACCCCAGTAGTTGACTAGACGTTAGCGTAAAACTTTGTTGGTTTACCCCACCACCCATTTCGACTGACATAACCAGGATGTGACGATTTTCATTGTTAGAGACTAGGCTTTCCTGTAATAACAGCATTAGGTTGTGGTCAAGCAACCCAAAAAACGGGTTCGTCAATGCTTGCCTGGGTGTGTGACGCTGATAAAGACGACATTTGATTAATAAATAGGAGCTACAATATCCAGTGGGAATTGTGTTCACGACAAGTGTCGTTACATGGCCACTGCCCACACAGCAGACATCGCGCAGTATCGACCCCGTCAATTACTACCGCAGTGATAATATCTCTCTCGCTCTGACACATAAAATAGCGGAACAGTCGACAACACCACCACCTTTCATGTGTAACGCAGTGAAATTGCTGGCCGTCGCCAATCATACCCGCACGCACACAGACCGATGCTGCTCGCCTTTGATTTATGAACTGTGGAGATGTGGCAAGGGAGACAGCAATACACTATGTCGGCAGGCTACGGACGTTGAGTCAGCCGGCGTCTGCACACAAACGCGTGCGTGTGCGTGTGCCATCGACCCACTCACACACGGACACGGCCGCAGAGAGAAAACATTACCAGTGGTTTCATGCAAAAATGCGATAACCTGACATTCAGCTACCACGGTAAAGGGCTATATGGAGGTGGGACCGAGTTACTTGTCAGCAACCACACTAGAAACGCTATTACGGATCAAATGTGAACAGTGTGAAATGGCAGCCTGCCGAGGATCTATTAGGTTCCGAACGGTGCTAAGTCATTAGGTTTCAGACAAGGATCATTTACCTGAACGCTAGCCTGTTACCCAGCAATGCATG
This sequence comes from Mesocestoides corti, assembly GCA_900604375.1. Lineage (NCBI taxonomy): Eukaryota > Metazoa > Platyhelminthes > Cestoda > Cyclophyllidea > Mesocestoididae > Mesocestoides > Mesocestoides corti. The sequence continues at coordinate 38,564 of UXSR01000343.1, forward strand.
TTCATGATATCAAGCTGCGACAAGTTGACAACGATAGGCGAACCGCGGAAAAGCGAATCAGGACCGATTTTAGCAAGAGAACGCAACTTCAATGCGCGAACGATGGAAATTGTTTCAGTAAAGGAAGTTCAACAAAGGAATTCTTTTCCCCCGACGTACACCCAGAGCAGAGACAGAATTTGGGTAGAGACGAAAACACAGGGACGCAATTTTGTACTTCTACAACTGGCAAGTCATCAGTCACATTAACTGTGAATACGAAGTCAGCTGAAAGCTACACACACTGATTCAACACAGCGCAAAAAGAGGATTAGACGCGGTTGCAGAAGTGGGCGAACTCATCTTCATAATATGGGCGAGGAGAAAGCAATACGCTGACCGAAGGCGTGGAATTGCGCAACCCACAACTTTGCTGGTTGTCTGATCAGACAATCAGTGTTGCGATGGTGAGGATGTAGGTTCGTTGTGACATGTCAACTTGGCGGATGTCAAACAAAACCAACGATCACGGAGAAACGGCACAGGCGACAAAACAGATTGCGAGTCACGTGAGGGTTGAAATTACGCTCCTCTTTCATAAATATTATGATGGGACTCCAATTCCGTCGAAAGGCTCCACCTTGGGTTACACCCGTCACAAGAAAAAAGGGCGAAGCGCGAACGAGGCTCAACACTGGGCAATAACAATTAGGAAGAATAGCTAAACCCTACATGAAATTTGTTTTCATCGAAAGCATAGCCACTAGCTAAAGCAACGGTATGCGTTTATCCCTTACAAAGATAAACAAGGGTAGAGCGTATACGGAAAATTTTACGGTGTTTAAAAGGACGCATCAAGTTTCATTTAAGCGCATGCATAGTCATTATTAAAAGAAATGTTGTCGCATTATTTGGGGAATAAAACTAGAACCCCAAAGTAGAAGGTCCTAGTTCGAAAACTGCTTCGACAGAAACATGCAAAAACGTAACATGCTCAATCACCGTTAGACCAAGTACCCGGAGCAAAAATAATCGGATATAACGCAATAAAAACTTTCAAGCAACCTCCAAAAACGTTTCAACGATAGAAATAGACGTAAATAGGTAACATACCGATAATTTGCCTCGTCCAAGGCCAGTTGCATTGCAGTTATTTGCTCGCCAATCTAAAATAAAGAGGATTCGACATTGCTGGAAATGAAGTCACACAAGACGAATGGCTAATGGATGTACGGCAACAAGCTTCACAAATCATTTTGACCTGCGAAGTTATGAGTGTGAATCACCGAAGCCACGAAAATGAAATGACGAAACAATAAGAGAGAATCTGTGCAGTGGGCATTAAATAGTGTGGGCTCAAGAGATTCACGCCAATGGCAGTTAGATTGACATTTGCGTAGCCTTTAAGCCAGAATCGGAATAATGTCAACAAGTATAAAGTGAATATAAGTCGCGCATCTAATTGTAGGGAAAGTGCATAATCACATCTCTACTATGTAAATTAATTAAAAACTTGGGAGGACTAACAGTAAGGCTGAAGAATTTAAGTAATAAGAAGGGTAAACATTGACTGAGGTGTCAGGGAGCCTCTATAGGGGAACGCGAAGTTCGACAACATTGCTTTGCAGAGCCCGTACACAAATAAACATGCAATGCATAACTAGGAGGGGTTCCCAGAAAGCACCCTGGCAATGTGATGGGCCTGAAAAGCGACGCTCCAAGTCTTAGACAGAAAGTCGAAAATGACCTCTGGTGCTCTAGGCACTACAAGCAGGCTTAAATGCGATCGTCTGCTCGGGAAACATGCAACATCCTATTGAAAAACAACGTCCGGACACGCACACACACACACGCGCACGCAAGTTATGAACTTCCACGACCAACAACCTCGAACAACAAGACGTTTCACAACCTCGACTGAAAAAACGCCACAAGGAGCAGGAATGGGGACGAAGTTTATACTTGTGTATGTGGTGTTGTTTCGCAATCATAGGACACACTGCAGAAATGTGCAAATCTAGCTTTTTACAGTGTGTGGGTTTGAATTAAAATGGGACGAAACGGCTGGGGATTGAAAATCACGTTAAGAAGGAAGTAAGTATAAGTTCTCGATTTCAAGGAAAAAAGCAAGCTAACAGGAAGTAAAGACAATTTATGAGAACGTAAAGAACAAAGGACAATCAAGGACGCGAGTAATGCAGATATCAACTGTAATTATGCTGAGTTTTCTTGAAGTAAACAGTTGGGCGTATACTCAAAATTATCAAGATTTTGTCGGTTAGGAATGCAAAGACGGGTAGATGACAGATGCTCGAGTGATTCTGCAAAAACAACAGTTTCTACAACCAAATCAATAGGAATTCACCACCACTGAATTATAAGTCTTCCGAAGTGGCATGAACATGAGGACGTATTCGGGTGCGAGATCCGAACGCTATTTAGCGCATACTCCAAGTAATGCACTACACTAGCACTACGAATTGCGGAATTCACTATTTTAATCTCGTTGGTCATCGTTGTTGTCTCACTGGTTTGGTTACTTTTTTGATTGGCAATGTGAATTTATTCACTCTGGGAGCGGTTGTATTTGAAGTTATTTGTCGTGTTACACGTAACGCTCACTGATGTTTGTCGTCTAAGGCTAGCACATGCACATGCCAAGTCGGGCTTCACGGAAATGACCCGTTGAGTGTCTCGGACTTTTGGCATGCGTAGAGAATCCCCTCGTTTAACAGCCCACCAAAACCGCCTACTGAATTAGCAGGAGTAGTGCTACTGCCTGCAGCGCATGTGTACCATCCCTCAGACGGTTGGCACTTGGGCGGAAGAGTCGATGGGCGAGAGTGTGTAAGAGCTTTCTAGGACAGTCTGAAGTGCTTCTAGAAAAGCCTGGGCTGAGGTTGCCACAGCACTCCCTC